>JAPYYX010001343.1:0-26820 GCA_030522605.1 Cremastinae sp. B BG-2022a | reverse complement strand
ATTTCACTAACAAGTTTGGCGCAGGAATATTTGTTGGTTTTCAAAGTCTCGACAGTCTATTTTACCTCCTAAACACTTTGAGTGTCAACAATTTTGAGGACAGATTTTGCCCCCAAAAATTTATGGATATCTATTGAAATTTTGGCAGAACAACATATCTCTGCTCATAATTTGTCTACTCGATATTGTTTTTCAGATTGGATATTGTTTTTTAGTATTGTTGAGTACACAAATTTTGGGCAGAGATGTTCTACCGAAATTTTTGGGGTGGCCATTTTGCCCCCAAAAATTTATGGATATTGAAATTTTTAGGAAGGCCCATTTTGCCCCCAAGGGACCATTTTGACCCCCCCTCGCATACAATATTTTCATCTGGTGTCACAGTTATAGAGGTAGCCAATCTTAGCTGTTCCAGTAATGGAGATCAATATAGAAAAAAATCAAAAAATGAAATTCCATTTTTATAGAGGTTTTGCAGTCCCACTGAAGGTATTTTAGTACAACGGTGACGGTACCTCGGTATGAGTTTCATTTATAGAGGTTTCCGACTTATCCAGGTTTCACTGTATATGTATACAGAAAGAGAGAGAGAGAAATGAGACCGAAAAACCAACACAGAAGGATGAGAAGCAAAAGGTCGAAGCGAGCGCTGAAAAATCGAGACCGAGACCGCCGGCTCCGAGGCACAGGCCAAACGCGAACCAGTCGTCAGTCCCAAACAACGAGCATTTCTCGACTAAGTGGATGAAACTGACATAGTAAACGAGAATAGAGAAAAGCCGGGAAGCTCGATGGTGGAACAGAAGTGTTTTTAAATTGGGGAAAATCGGATTCGCTCGCGCGAGCAAAGGATCCTCCGGGGCGCACGCGAACAATATCAACCCGTTGCAGAGGAGACTAATCCTCGCGGTCTAATAAGCCTTTCTTCTTACAAATATACCTCACAGTATCGTCTCCCTTTCTCTCCTTTACTCATCTCTTTACCTCCCCAGCTCCCGGTACTTAATCCTATAAATATTTTTCCTAATATTATCGAAAACAGGACTCGGTTTTCGAAGTTCCCTCATCTCGAAATCTTTTTTTTTTTCAGACCACACAAAAATTTGTATACCACTTTTGTCCCGTTTTGGCATGTTTTTCTTTCCCATTCTCCGCTATTTCGGATTTTTCTTTCTTCTTCTTCTTCCTGATCGATTTCTCTCTTCAATTCTCCTCTTAATTCTCCTCTTAATTCTCCCTCTGCCAGTGGGAATCCACTGCGATCTTTATTAATGAGAAAAATAACGAATTCGTAAAAATTTCGGACAAGATTAAAAAAAAATGAGCAAAAGCCTCGGCGACGACGGAGGAGGACAAAACTCCGTATTTTGTCCCGGGATCGATGGCGGCGTGAGAGAGTCCAACATTCGAGAGATGCGCGGATATGATATACCGTCCGAAATAGCGTGTGTATAGGTAAAAACGTGTGTCGGAGAGGAAAAAAAGCGTGTGTATAGGTAAAAACGTGTGTCGGAGAGGAAAAAAAGATGAAGAAGAAGATGCCTGAGAGTTGAGGCTAAGGATCCGAGGGAAGAGTCGGAAAGATCGGGAGCCCGATAGCGAACGATCTCGTATATATGAAAGTATCGTCGAGAGGAAAAAAAAGGAACGAGACGATGAGAGAGCGACCTAATGGACGACAAGGTACCAGATAGCTGGTAATATCGAGCCACGGCTGCCGGGATTTCGAGTAAACAGTTCATTTGTCATCGCGCTTCTGGCTCCAATTTTTTTTCTCCTCATCCCTCCTTTCGGTTCTTCAGAGAGGGAGAAGAAGCGACCGCACGTTGTGCCGCATTCGGCGAGAAAAGTGGTCCAACGATGACAAACACGAGAGTGCGGCTCTTTCATATTTGACGTTCAGAAAAGTGGAAAAAATCCTTTGTCGACGAACGATACCGGTCGAACTTGGATTTTTATTCGATGTTGACTCAGCCTTTGGGGTCGGCGTTTTTTTTTTCTCTTTTCTTCATGTTCTAATAAAACCAGGGTGCTACACGTACTCGTGATGGATTGTGTGGATTACAATAAAGTAGTTAAAAAATCGAAAAAGTGTGACAAAGCAATTCATGACTTACTATAACTTTTGGTCTTTCGTTCAGTGAATTGTAATTTTATACACAATATTTACATATGTAGTATAATTATATTTGTATTTAATATAAGAAAATGTTTATTGCAGGCACATTTTTTTATTACATCTATGTAAAAATCTCAGTGAAATCGTGTTACTGCAGCCGAGGAAGTGGGCAATAAACTTTTTAAGTCATTTTTTTCCATTTTAAATGTATTATTTTTCAATTTTAATTAGTAATTTTCTAAATTTGAAGGCCCCATGTGTTGGGGGCAATGTGACATTTTTAAAATTTTTTTATTTCATACTTTAATTTTTTTAAATTTTATTAATTTCATTTTTTAAATTTTTTTTAAAATTCATTCTATACTTCATATTTTTTTAAAGTGTTTGATGATCCTACATTTTTATGGGAAAAACGATTCGCTATAGTTTTATCTTTATTATTAGTATCTTTTTCATCATATTTTGTTTATAGAAATTTCTAACAATCCTATCCTGAAAAATGTATCACACAAGAACATTTGAAAAAATTTTCAAAATCTACGATTTTCGGTTTTTCGATTATAAAAAATTTTAAATCGATGGAAACTTTCTTTCCTTTCTATAATATTATTACTTTTATGATAAAATACATATATTTAATATTGTCGAAAAAAAATCCAGAGTCATTTTTCGCAAAAATCACTAAAATAAGTAATCAACTTACCTTTTAATATCGTAGATAGATAGATAGATAGTTTTATTATGCTCGAAATAACTAAGGGGCAAAAAAAACAAGAAACAGAAGTACAACAAAATAAACAATTAAAAATCATACAAGATAAAAACTCAAGATAAACAAAAATATGTTTAAGAGAGATAAATACAATTATCATTCCGAAATGGAGATTCAGTATTACGACATCGATCACAAGGGTAATAACAAAAATCGAAGCTCGGTACCCAAAGAATATTTGCGATTTAAAAAAAAATCAAAATCAAAATAAATGCCTCAAAATTTCAATTTTTTGACTTTGTGCCACTAATAGTGAGGATTCAAGAACCTCGAATGGCTGGCTTAAAATAGTAAACCAAAGGATTTCAATCGCTATCGAGATCATTGGCAAATAAATTAGCAAAATACGGACTCAAGATGAAATTGAAAATAAAATGAAAAACAGAATGAACGAGCAAACAAAATTAATGCGTAATAATAAGAATGATGGAAAAAGAGGAGAGAAATAAGAATAAAAGGGCTGAGAGCATTGGCTCGATCTCGGTGTCCCTTTTGCTCGCTGGTTGCGCGTCCGGACGGCTGTCCTTGCGAGCGTGGATCATCGGTTGCGCCCGGTCCTCAAAGGAGCCGCCCCGCTGCCAGTACGTCGTATCATCATTGGAGGAGCGAGCGAAGCGTGCAGTAGGTACGTGTAGGAAAAGAAATACCGCGATGAGAACTCTCTGCCCGGACATCTTCACTTGTCTCGCTGCCTATTAGTGAAACCCGTCACAACCCGCTAATGACCGGGTCTCTTCCTCAAGGCGCATACCCGTCCGGAGATTCTCTCCGTTCGAGATCTCCAGCTGGAAATGTTTCTCGATCGAAGACAGCCGAGGATCTTTGTTAATCGTGATTCGTGAATTCGTTCTGCGGATAATTGATTTAGTCGATTTTCAGACTACTCTTCAACTTTTTTCGTTAGTTTCAGCTCAATCAGCCGTATTCGTAGCTGATGTAGCAGCAAACTAATTTCAAAAAAATTTAATTTTTTGTTAAACGATTGAAGAAAAAAAATCTAATTTGAATCGATTTTAACTAATTTAATACTCAAAATCTAAAGACTCAAAAACTAAGATAATCAAAATCTAATTAGATTCGTTTAGCCGTGAACTTGATTATTTTAAAATGCAGAATTCCAAATTAATATTGACATCAGAAACGAATGTTTTTAATTACAAAAATCCTCAATTAATTGATAATACAAGAGCGTAAATATATTTTATCACATTTCGACATGAATCACAAGATAATGGATTGGATAAGTGACAGGCCGAGTTTGATATCAAGAGGAGTAAACGAGAGGTAAAAAGAAGCTAAAGAAGGGTTAAAAAGGGCTAAAAGTCTGAAGATTTCGTGCGTATCGATCTTCAATCGTTTCATTCGCATGCATGCACAGAGCGTCGAAATAACTCTCGAAGATCGCGGAGCCGGACAAAGAGGAAGCGAAAGGTTTGAGGAGAGAGAAAAAAAGCCATAGAGAGACAGAGGGAAGAGGATAGAGAATGAAGAAAGATAGAAAAAAAGAGTTCAGGTGAGGGGAACCCCCCGCGCAGCTGGTAAAGGGTTCACGGTCCGTCAGGCTCGCGCGACGGGCGTCTTTTTCTCTTCTTCCACGTGAGCGTCCAGCTGGTATCGGGCATGCAATCACACGGAGGATTAAGATTCACGGAGGACGCGCGGATGAGAAAGATCGAGGCCCCATTCCCGATAGTCTATCTTTATTTTATCCGGTCGATCGGGAGATCGAAAATATATATATCGAGAGACGAAAATCTTTACGGTATCGCTCGAGGATTATCCTGCGGGCCTCACTTGACACGAAATTCTCTCACACCGGATTCGTCGCTCGGACACGTCATCGGAATAAGTGCCTTGATGCTAGAAACTTCCCGCAGAGAAATTTTCAAATCCATCGGCCTTATTCCCGCATACTTTGAGAATACGATCACAATCCTTGCTCCATTCCTCGGAATCATTGTCGTCGGTTGTTCCGACTTCAACCACGAGCTAGGTGTTTACGTTTTGAGTTATCGGTCAGATCGAAAACATCGACATTTTTTTATGTTATATTTAAACTAGTTGAAACCCGCGTCTTCGTCGGCGTGATTTTACTTGCTTGTAAGCGTTAGCATTAGCGAAAGAGTCAGTATTGGCGTAAGCGATTGCATTAGCGTTAGTTTCACTGTCAGCATTAGCGAAAGCGTAAGTATTAGCGTTAGCATTAGCGTTAGTTTCACCGTTAGCATTAGCGAAAGCCTCAGTATTATCGTGAGCGTTAGTATTAGTGTAAGTTTCGCCGTTGGCAGCGGGGTCAGCGTTAGTTTCGCTGTTATCATCAGCGTTAGCGCCCGTTTTGCTGTTAGCATTAGCGTTAGCATTAGTTTCGCTGTTAGCATTAGCGTTAGCATTAGTTCCGCTGTTAGTATTAGCGTTAGCATCCGTTTTGTTGTTAGCATTAGCGTTAGCATCCTTTTTGTTGTTAGCATTAGCGTTAGCATCCGTTTTGCTATTAGCATTAGCGTTAGTTTAACTGTTAGCATTCGTTTCGCTGTTAGTATCAGCTTCAGAGTTGTCGTTAGATCAAAATCAATAGCATAAAAACCTCCGTAAAAATACATACACATGTCAAACTTCATGGTGATCAGTTAAACCGGCGTGTTAAAGATGATAAAAGTACTACATACATGCAAATATGGCAACATTCAATTATATACACAATATAAACAGATAGAATAAAATAGAAGATAGACAAAAACATTTTTTACATTAATTTTGAGGAAAATTTTAGTAGTGTTAGTAAAGAAAATTCCTCGATTTTTTATGAATTGAAAAATGAAATGAATGATTATTTGTTTAGATTGTTATGAGGATTTCAATGAAGTATACTAATCAAGGTAATTAAGAGGTAGGTTTAAATAATGCGATTTATACCTGGTGAAAAAAAAAGAGAGATGATAGATTCGAATCGTTCCAGATAGCAGCGACATTCCAATTGAATATTTGGAACGAGACTAGATTCGTCGGGATCGATGATATTCGCCACGAGGTCAACACACGGATTCCTTTCTCCTCTTTTATTCCTTTTTAATCCTTTGTCCGTCCGGGTCTTTTATCGTGCTTTGTACACATCTCGACAACAAATTCTTTTCTCTTTCGCTCGGTCTCTCGAACGTCAGGAAACGTCAAAGGCCGAAAGATCGAACGACCAGTTCTGGATCGCGATTGCGGGTCATCTAATGGATTTGTCAGACCTAAGATTCCTCCGATGAATACACGCGAGCATCAACGGTAACGCGCGTAACCAAATGGAAAATAATGGCACTCGTGCTATTCATCTAAATAAAACCATTTCAAAAATCAGTATGCACAGGATATATTATAATTTCAAGTTCATGATTTGTGTTCCTAAACGAATCGGAGATTGATTTTTGAATAATTTAAAAAAATAATATTCAAGCGAAAGCGTCAATATTAGGGTGAGCGTTAGCATTAGCGTTAGTTTCACCGTTAGCATTAGCGAATGTCTCAGTATTACCGTGAGCGTTAGCATTAGTGTTAGTTTCGCCGTTAGCATCAACGTTAGCGTTAGTTTCGCGGTTAGCATTAGTGTTAGTTTCGCCGTTAGCATCAACGTTAGCGTTAGTTTCGCGGTTAGCATTAGCGTTAGCATCCATTTAGCTGTTAGCATTAGCAGAGATTGATTTTTGACGAACTTAAAAAAATAATATTCAAAAAACAAGTTTTGTTAAATTGCACTTAACTGATATTTCTATTATGTGGAAAATCATAATTAAATTTATCTAAATATAAAGTTCAAGAAATTTTCCTAAAAAATAATAATTAATCACAAAACCTTTGTTAAATCCCCTCTGATCCATGTGACTATTGTTTGATCCAAAAAGATCACCTTTGTTGTCGGATTTAGTGTAAAATCATTTTTGGAGTTCTTTCTCGAGGATAATCATCTCGATCATGAGCCAGGTAACAATTAGAGCTTATCGTTCGAATTGTAAGGGCAAGAGTCAAAAATCGTCGCATTCTCCCTCTCTCTCGCGAGATCTCTGACGCATCTCCTTTATCCGTTTGATCCTTTTGACGTTCTCGGTAAGCGGAGACACAATAAGCTGCATTGGAATACCTTAGCTATGAGGTTGACGCATTTTATTTTTCTCATCGCGATGATGATGACTATTTCTCCATTTAAAGAGCTTCGTTTCGTTCTGCCATGCACCGGAGAACGTTTAATCTTTCCTTTTTTCTCTGTGATGACATTACAGAATAAACGTCGCAATAACGCGAGTCCGTGCCAGGACAAATCTCTTTTCTCCTTCTCCCTTTATTTTTTTCTCTCTCTCAATAATTTTTTTTTTTCATCCCGAGAACAATGCGCCAAGGCCGACACTTGATACCTCCGGTCACACTCGATTTTTCTTGACGGATGGTCAACCACTAGGATTTGTTCAACTTTATCGGATTTTACGAGCGCACTCCGAGCTCCGGATTCCCGCATTTGGATCGCCTCGAAAGTTGTATTCGAGGTGTTAGCTCCGGAAAAAAAATAGAGAAAAGGAACGAGGCAACGATCCGGAAAGAAAAATCGAGGGTAAGCCTCGAGGTGAGAGAAGAGTTTCGGGATTGAAGGAAAGAAACGCGGGGTGTTGCGCCAAATCGAGTCACAACTCGGTCAGCGGGTGGCCGACAGATTTTTCTACGGGACCGAGAGATGAGCAAACACATTATGTATGGAATCGTATGCGTGTGTACAAAATATCGAAAAAAAGAGAAAGAGCGAGAGAGAGAGAGTGACATCAACATGAAAGCGGAGTAAAAAGACAGATCACGAGGTTCCATTGTCGCGGGAACGGGGCTGAGAGAGGCGTGGGAGCAAAACCAGTCGGCCTCTTTCATCTCTCAACCCTCTTCGCTACCCTCTCTCTCGCTCTCTCTCTTTCTTTCTCACCCGCTCGTTCATTCCTTGTGATCTTCAATCTATCCCATTCTTACGCTTTTCCCTCGACACCTATACACGATTTTCGAAAACGTCTCCATCACGTATTTTGGAAATTCGCAGTCTCTATTTGGACTTTTGGCTTTTAAGGACATCCTGTCGGCACTGTCTAGTTAAAGTGTTTCGATACAAAAGTCACTGTGATCAGAATGTCATGAGATTTTGCGGGAATGTTCCTAAACAGGAAATACGTGGACAAAAATTGTAATTTTTCTATAAATATAGTTTTAGACGTGTATAAGAATGGAAATTCATTCTTCATTTGAATATTGAATTGATTTATTCTTTGCTTTTAGTCCTGGAAGATCACATGCTGGGGTCCTCCAGACCCCACGTTAATTGTTTTCAGGTGCTTCGCATTTTCTCAATTTTTGTGAGAGGGCGTGAATATTGTCCACGTCAAAAGTAATAATTCCTGGAGCATACGTAGATAGAACTTTTTTTGAGTCAAGTCAAGTCCATTTGAATATGGAATTGATTTTTTTTTGCCTTTAGCTGTGGAAAATCACATTTTGGGGTCTTCCGGACCCCACGTCGTTTTCAGGTGCTTTGCATTTTCTCAATTTTTGTAAAACGCCATAAATATTGTCCACATCAAAACTAATAATTGCCCGAATATACGTAGACAGAACTTTTTTAAGTATTTTTCACACAATTTGAAAAAAAGTTTCTAATTGAAAAATTGGCCAAATACCAACCTAAAGTCTTGGGGTCTGTGACATCCCAGTGTGGCATTTTTGTTTCATATAAGAAGTGTTACCTCCTAGAGTTCATAGATATCAATAGCAATCTATTGATTTCAAGAATTTAAGAACTTGTGGAAAATCATTGAGGTCACAAAGACACCGATATATAGCAAATTTATTTAAAATTGTCAACAGCGAGTTGTAAAATATGGGAAGAGAATAAAAAGTTAGCACGGAACGTTTCACATAAAGAACGGCCCGCATCAATGAACTTTTTCTTCGAATCTTTGGTGTCAAAAGCACCGACACCTGATCGCTCAAAATCGTCCACGCTTTTTTCTATCTCACGTTTTATTTCTGTCTGGCGTTCTTTTTTCCCACCACATCTGAGGAAGCCACAACGTCTGGGACGAAGTATAAAGAGTTGTTCGGTGCACTCGAAAAAATTCGCTCGATTATTTCTTTGAGTGACACACAAAATTGGAGATTCCTCGTCATTTTTGGGTTTTGGAAAAAATGTTTGGTCTCCTAACTCTAGGATTATGAAGAAATATGAATTTTCGTCTTTTGTCAAACGCATTCGCGTTCAATTGATCGTCGTTCTTCGGATTAAATCATCGTGAAATGGAAACCTCTATGCACTTGATACCTGAAGAGTGATATAATTTTTTTTCTTTGAAGACATTTTGCTGCTTTGAAAAAAATCTTTGAAGTGCCGATCGATTTCAAATAAAAAAATTTAACAGATGAATATTCTGTAATTTTCAGCCCTTCGGTTCCATTGTCATAGAATTTTTTACTCAATTTCTTTAAGAGGACATTTTTATCCCAAGGGATAAAATCCTTAAGGAAATTTCAACCGTTCCTTTCCTATGATTAATTTTTTTTGGAAATGATCCAGGGCCCAAAAATTTGCGTCACAATATTGATTCGATCGAGTCCAACGCGTAGAGTAAAAACAAAAAAGAAAGAACGAGCAATCCCAGAGGAGAGTGATAAATGAGTGAGAAGAATAAGTTGGCTGTCAGTTCGCGTTTGGGTCGAAATGCTCGTCACGTCGCTGGTGCTCCCTGAAAACGCCACTTTTAAACAATGACTCTTGATCTCTCTCTTTCTCTATCTGCCCTGCGGGTGGTAATTTTCTTCTAGACTCATTAATTTTCCGGTAGTTGGAGCTCTCGTGTCTGTGACCCGCGGTGCTCGGAATCCCGCCCGAGCCGTACGAAACTTCAATCTCCGAAGCTATCGTTCAACGAATCGATCATACGCATCCCTTCTCTCGATTCCCAAGTGTCCTGAGTCGTTAAAAAAATAGCACCTTCATCGAAATGTCTATGAGAAACACGTCAACTCGTTCTGACGTCCAAATTTTCGACCCGAGAGAGTCTAGTGCTGGGATTAACGAAATTCCATGAGGAAAGTACAAAATGACTATCAGACCCGGAAATACTGGAACTAAAAACTTCACTAGTTTTTCTAAATCAACGACCTCATCATTCAGAGCATGTTGAAAATTTTACTTTTGCACCATAAAAAAATAGTTTCGAAAGATACGAGTAATTTGGAGCTAAATATTGAAAAATCGAATTAGTGGCACTAGAACAAGATGCACATAGTTGTCGGATGATAATTTGAATATTTTATGATTTACGATAAATGTACCTACTTATATCTTATAGTTTCCTGATCATTTTTATTCTGGTAATCGCATTCGATATGGCTATATAAGCGGAGTATTTTACGGTTATAATTAAATTTAATATTAGAGTCTCATGGTGAAATCATTTTTTTATATTAGATCAACTATAATATGATTTCACTAACTATATTTTAGTCATTAACTATATCTTATGATTGGTTTAGCCAATGGAAACTTTCTCGTACCAGTATGCGGAAGACACACCATGGCAATAAGTCAACTATTATACTAGAATATAGTTAAATTTACTAATATGATTTCATTAACTATTTCTTAGTCTGTAAGTGTATCTTATTATTGGTTTAGACGATAGACACATTCTCCCACTAGTAACACATAAACACTATAGCATTAAGTCAACTATTATACTTGAATAGTTAAATTTACTATTCAGCTTCATGATGAAATGAAATTTTCTTATCAGATCAACTGTATGTACTATGATTTCACTACTTCTTAGTCACTAAATCTTATGATTGGTTTAGACGATAGAAACATTCTTCTACTAGTACGGCGAAGACACCATAGCAATAAAAGTTAATAATTATACTTGAATAGTTAAATTTACAAAAAAGTATTAAATTTCACGATGAAATTAACTAGATTGATAATAAAAAATTGAAATACATATTCTGCAGCATTCGTATTGCGAATTATATTCTATAATAAGTCGATCATAATAAAATTAAAAGTGCTGGTACAGAATATTAATTCTTATAGTAAAATCAACTATGGAAGTCGCATTTGATTATAAATAGTTTTGCCAACTATTACACTCTACAAACGTGATTTAGCTTCAATGTAAATTCTATGAACTTGGTCTATATGAATACTATATACAATTCATCTGATTGCAAACGAGAACTTTTTTAAGATAAAAAATTATAGCTAAATAAATTAAGAAAAATAATAGTTGAAAAAAAAAATTTCGAATAGCGACTTTTTTGGTCTTTCGCGGACGAACCTCGGAATTCTCGCCGGGTTTCTTCGGCAGTGTTTCTAAGACGCGTGTAGCGGTTAAGAGCGGTACTCGCGACGATCAGATAAGCAAAGCGAGTTTAGGAATCTCGTTGCGCGCTCCCTCTTGAGCGCGCGTCTCATCGCTCGACATACGAATGGTCATCGCATCGATACATGGAAACGAAACGCCCGTCTCGAACGTACGGTGGCCGAACTGGCGGGGCATCCATCATTTCGCGCATTCCCACATTTTTATCGAGTCACTCTGGAACGAAGACTCTCTTGATCCTAACACCAGGCACGGTGCAATCCCACACAACATTTTTTTCCCTCATTTCCCCTTTTACTTTATTCATATCAAATTATCTCACTTCAAAATCTTTTGTCATATTTAAAAAACAACTTCTCATATCCTCGGAACTTAAAAAATTCCAAATCCAAAAGAATGTGAATAAAAATCTTTAAAAATAATTTTAATTAAAGAAAATTATCGAATTTAGCAAATAGAAAAATTTTTATAAATTAAGACCAAGAAAGAGCGATTGGAAAAAAAAAATTTTTTGAATTGTTATGATAAGAAAAAGTATATAGAAATGGTCATTGTACTTTCGATGTTCTCGATTCATCCATCATACCGAATGAGGTTCTTTGAGAAAAAGAGAGAAAGACAGCTGAGTAGCCACAAATTTTATTCTTCACATTTTTTGTTTTTTTTTTCTTTTTTTAACTTCGAGCATACAGGAACAGGAATGGACGATATCAATATATGCATGTAAAGCAGGTTGTGCGTGGATTAAAAGCGTGCGTCGATCATCGATCGAGATAAGATTGTCCGCACAACATACTTACGAAGCGTATATCGAAGGCTCTCATTCTCCCAAGTACAAGTGAAGCTTTCGAGAAAAAGAAAAATGAAAAAAAAAAACGAAAGAAGGCAAATGAAGACACCGAGAAAAAAAAAGTTCGTCGAAAGCAAAGAAATCTCCCACGTCAATTCTGAACTCTTTTTCGACGGATTCCATTATAATGCGAGCTTGTGTACAATTCAATTTGTTAATAGCACTATCGATTTATCAAGATGGATTTATATCAAAAGCCAGAGAAAACAAAAGAGCTTTGAAGACTTTTGTACTTCATCTGACACGTACCGGGTGTCTTAACAATTTAAATTTAATTCTTGGTTACATTTAGTTTGTATTTATATCTTATAATTATTTTATTTTTTAATTATTATTAACGTAATTTTAGCTTATTTTATTTATTGAGATTATATTATATTTTTTTATCAAAAACTTTTTTTTCATAGAATTTATTCCTGAAAAAAACTTGACCTTTTGATTTTTATCAACATTTACAAATTTTATAAAAATCCAATTGTTTTTGTAAATTTTCGTATCAAGAATTTTAATCGTTAAATTTTGATAATTCTGTTTCGAGGATTTAATTTAATAATTTTATAAAAAAATAATTCGATGAACTCTTGTTATCGAATTTAGAAAAAAAAATTTGTGAGATCAAATATATTTTTTATTTTTTCCTGCCACCTTGTATACGTCTCATGAGCATTTCGGCGATATGTGTAGACAAAGACTGAATTTTATCGACACTCAGATTAATATTGATCTCTCGCGTATCAATCCGAATCCTTTTAGCAGACAAAAGGCTCACCAGACGCGTTCCCCTGCCTCGATTTTTTCTCTCACGTATAGAAAAAACGTTGAGAGGGCTCGATCGTTTTAATCGTTGATCAACGATCAAATCGATCACTGTACACTTTCTAATTCAATATATATCCAACACAAAAAAAGCTTCGAAAACGTAACTAAAGCGAGGGTACCTCGAACTCGTAATTATCGTACGAAATCGTACGAATTTGTAAAAAGGGACAAAAAAGGGAGAATAAGAAATCCAGTCCCGAAAACGGAATTATTTTTTATTTACATCGATCCGATATCATCGGGGAGGCAAACATATAATTTTTAATTCGAATAATGGGCGGATATGCCAAGCTGTTGTGACGGAAATCTCGCATTGAATCTCTCTCGACGAGAGAGAGAGAGAGAGAGCTTGAAGAAAAAGTAAATGAATAAAAAATAAATAAAAAGGTAAATAACGAGCGGTGGAAAAAAAAGGATGGAAGAGAAGCGAAGGAGGAGGATTACGACGAAGAGACAAGGTCGGGCCATTATTGTCCTTGTACGGGAGTAAAAAAGCGAGAACGGAAAGAGGAAAGAAAAAATAGGGATAAAAAAGAAAAGAGGAGGAATGAAGGAAACGAGAGAGAGAGAGAGAAATGTGGAAGAAAAGAGAAGGAGCTGCTATTAGGGTTGCCCGTAAGTTTCTTCTCCGAGTGGGATGAAACCTGATCGACTTATCAATAACCGTGTAATTATAGTACTAAAGAGTTGGTAGGGCTCAAAACAAGCCATAATAAGACGCAGGCACGTCTTTCCCACAAGTAACCTTATACTCCTGTGTGCCCTGCGCGCCGTAGAGAAAGGACGATGAAGCGCGAAGGAACGAGAAGGAGAGAGAAAAGATCCCGAAAGAGCGCGCCTCTCGCTCACCTTTCAGCTTTCAGCCAAAATTCGAATCATTCTTCCTTTGCGCGTCTCGCAAAGCTCCGCCAGGCTCTTCCTCCCACAACAGTGGGAAGAGAGAGAGAGAGAGAGAGAGAGAAAAAAAGGGATGAAAAAAGACACTTGGAGCATTTTTTCGCCCTCGTTGTTTTCTGTCCTTCGCGTTCTTGCAGAATTCTACACCTCGCTAGCAGACTCCATTCACCGCTCTCTCTGTTTCCACTTTCCTTGTTTTGCCCCGGCCTCGCCAGCTACCTTTGTTGGCCCATTAATTTATTACGGTCCAATTATAAGCGTTACCTGTTGTTCTCTCGAATTCTCGCCCTCTGCGCTTTTCCTTTGTTCCCATCCGTTGTGTCTTTCGGTTTTCGTGAGTGCCGGCGGCCATTTTGTTTAAACAAGTTCGGCCATTTGCTAAATACTCAAAAATGTCAACTTGTTTTTTTGTGTCGTTGATGTTTTATCTGGGACTATCGTGTTTTGCTTTTTATTTGATTGATTACATCCGTCATTATGTTTTTGAGTTTTCTAAAAATGGGAGCGGCCATTTTGTGTTGCAAGTCCGGCCATTTGCTAAATACTCAAAAATGTCAACTTGTTTTTGTATCGTTGATGTTTTATCTGGGACTATCGTGTTTCGCTTTTCATTTGATTGATTACATCGGTCATTATGTTTTTGAGTTTTCTCAAAATGGGAGCGGCCATTTTGTGTTGCAAGTCCGGCCATTTGCTAAATACTCAAAAATGTCAACTTGTTTTTGTATCGTTGATGTTTTACCTGGGACTATCGTGTTTCGCTTTTTATTTGATTGATTACATCCGTCATTATGGTTTTGAGTTTTCTAAAAATGGGAGCGGCCATTTTGTTTTACATGTCCGGCCATTTGCTGAATACTCGAATTTCAATTTTTTTTTGTTTCTTTGATGTTTTATTTTAATCTCTTCGCTTCCACATTTTGTTTGTTTGATTGATTACGTCTATCGTAATATTTTCAAGTTTTCCAAAAATGGGAGCAGCCATTTTGTTTGAACGAGTTCGGCCATTTGCAAATTGTTCAAATTTCAACTTCTCTGCTGTTTTTCATGATCACTCAAATTCTCGCTCTCCGCGTACCTTATTTGTCCTCATCATTATATTTTCGTGTTTTCAAAAAATCCTGGCAGCCATCTTGTTCAACCAAGTCCCGCCATTTGCACAATGTTCAAACTTCCACTTCTTTCTCGTCTCTTTAACGTAAGAATTTTGTTCTCTTAACCAAAAATGGATCAAAAATCTCGATAAACTTTTCTTAACAAGTACTAGTCACCAATTTTTTTGTTTTTGGCGAATCTCTTTGGTTTTAACTCTGTCGGCCATTTTGTTAACCTCCAAATTTTCCTCAAATCTCGTATCTTCAATGAACCGCTGATTTTTCATGACCCTGATACAAATATTCATCAAACTTACAACATATTATACGAGAATACGAGAGACAGCAACATAATTCGCGTCCGAAGAATTCGTGAGTGACAAGCTTCGATGAAGCCGCAAGACGTCGGACATGAGAAGGAACAGAGTCTTTCGCATCGGCGCGGCACATCAAAGCGATGAATCGAGAGCTTCAAGCTCGTACTTGCAATTTAACCCCCTCCTCTCTCTCTCTCTTTTCTTATCTCGCATTATCTCTCAATCTCAAACGCGAGCTCGCGTCATAACGCTCGGAAGGCGCGATACTCAAGAATTTCAATGGCGACTGAAAATTTCTCAATAAATTCTCTCTCATTAATATTAATAATAAATATAAATTTCCTAATCAAAACTGACTGCCGGTTCTCATGATAGCGATATACGAAGATTTTCTTGTAAATAATATTGAAACGTGCGAAAAATTTCCTATCGGATTTTTTTCGTGTCGTGAATAGCACAGAAACCTCGGAACAGAACAAAAAGATGAGAAGCTCGTGAAACGCGCGAGGTACGAGTTAACCTTTTTTCTCTCTCACCCAATAAATCTGTTTGCAATTAGCGAAGCGAACACGCGACGCGGACTCACGCTTGTGACCCTGCCGAACGAGAATTGATGACGTCATAAGGAACGAAGGACCGCCTGCAGGGAGCAGAAATGCTTCTGCAGCCGACGCCCATAGCCTTCGATTCTCCGCATAAAAATTCGCATAAGATCCTCACGGCGTCACTTTCGACCCCGTTTCGTCGAAAAATTCGCTCGACTGAATTCTGACGTCAATAAATACTTCGACATTTTTTCAATTTTTTTTTATAATTTGTGATCAAAGATAAAAACGTGTAGTTTGAATTTTTCCGTATATTGTGAATGGTGACTCTCGTGAAAAAAAAACTGGTGATTTCAATGCTTGGGAGCTCGAATTTCGTGCAGCTTCGTTTGTATCGATTATAAAAAAAATTTGGGAGGTTTATCGCGAACATCGAAGTTAACAGATAAAATTCTGAATTTTAAATACGTTTTAATTTTGATCGATCTGAATATTTTGAAAAAAAGAAAAGTGAACGTTGACAAAATATTTTTTTGGAACTTCAATCTTGAAATATGCCAGATTTGTACAGAATCTTGTGACGTGGCAATGATGTCTTTGAAAGTTATAAGTTATAAAAAATAAGTATATTTCACTCTTCCGTGGTAACGTCATTTTTACTGCCTATATACGTGGTAACGTCGGGTCACTCGTGTCCGATAGTTAAAAAAGTCATTTGAATTTTTTTTTTAAATCTGAAAAAATTCATGATGACTTATCAACTATCCTAGATTAAGGATCAATCGAAATATTGACGATTTGTTTGTTTTTGATTTTTTTTCATACAAATAGAGACGAAAACGCGTGAAATACACTTTTTTTTCAAATTTCTATAACTTTTGATGTAATTAATACTTTCGAATTTTTCAAGCTGGAAAGGAAAGCTTAAGAGTTGTACTTTGAAGGAAAACAACTTGAATGCCAGTAAGAATAAATGAAATGCTTAAATTTTCGAACATGAAAAATCGGTTTTTTTCGATATACGCAAATGTATACGAATTAAAAAAAGGCATTTTCATATTTTTTCGTGCCGTATCCTAAGCACGTATTTGCGTTTAAGAATTACATAGGAATCAATTTTCGTTTTATTTTATAAAGTATTTTGGCAGAACACACTTTTTTAATCGAAAAGTCAGAAAAACAAAATTTCTTACCTTACACTTTTTATGCACGTACGTGGTAACGTCGGGTCACTCGTGCCTTTTCGAAAATTCAACCCGCTCTCTCGAATGTTGGAATGAAACTGCGACATCGATATTTGATGATCTAATAGCCTAAAATCTATCATATAATAGCCAATAATACTACGACACAATTTTTTTCAATACAATTTCACCGGACTCCCTTTACCCCTCTCCGAGCTTCGAGTACGGATCACTTTTGCCGGGACACACAAATGACCCGACGTTACCACGAAAGGGTTAAGGAAATGACAGCTATATAAAATTTTTAAATCATCTCGTAAAGGAACCTTCAAATATTCTTTTAGTCTTAAACAATGTACGCTTTAATGAATTATTTATTGAAAAAAATGAAATTTAATACGAAAAAACGTAACAATCTGTCGCAAATGTCGACACCCTGAATGAAATCAGCCAATGACGACGAAATCAATTGACCAACTTCATCTTAAATATTATTCTCCTGATAATTTTTTAACAGTAAAATTCAGTGGAGTTTTCCACTTTGGAAACCATTATTACTATTCATCAGTCTTATTTTTTTCTGAATTACGTACAATAATTTTATTATATTAATTACTAAATATTTTTTAATTAGTTTTGTCGACATTTTTAATTTAATAAGCAAGAAAACTTAATTAACAATGGCAAAAAAGGATGTTTCTAATTTCGACGATTCATCGATTACCAGCGCTTCATTTACTTTTTTTCTCCTCCGCGGGTTCAATTGTTAAAATTTGTCCAATCATTCTCAAATTATTGTTTCAACGCCGGGTGTAACCAATACGAGTAAATCGATTAACGTGTTAATTAAGTGTAGCGAGAATATGGTTGATTAATTTGTACAGATCACAATCGCGTGATCTCTTTCTCATCATTTGCGCTAAATGGCTCATGACTAGCATTTTTTCCTCAACCCCTCGGTGCTTTGGGTGGATGACTCTATGATTATAGAATCATCCTGAGCATCATTACGCTTCCGGATAATCATTTGTTTCCTTTAATTCGATAACACACGCAGGTACGATTTTTTTTAAAATCATAATCGATGGAAAATCGTTTTTATAAACAAATTTGATAATAACAAAAAATTACACATATTAACAACTGCAACTTATCATCAAAATAAAAATATATTAGGGATTAATTTTGGAGTATAAAACATTTCGTCAAAATACTGTGGCATATTATAAATATTAAAAATATATTTTATTTCTATAATATCATATTTTTTCGAGAAAAATCATAATCGATGAAAAATTATTTTTACAAACAAAAAAAATAATAAAAAGTTGAGATATTAATATCTACAAGTTATCATCGAAATAAAAGTATGAGGACTAATTTCTTAGTTTTAAATACATCGTCGGAGCACTCTGTGGCACATATAATATTATTAGAAATATTATTTTTTTTTCCAATAAAATAACGAAAGAAACGAGGAAATAACGTGTTGAGATTTATTTTCTGATTTAGATAATAAAAAACATTTGGAATCGGAATGTTCTGTCACCCTGGATAAACGAAACGACCGAGAGACAGCAAGATGTAAAAAACAATTTTATTTGTAGTGTAAATATTGGAGTCGGTGGTACGTGCCCACGATGCGTTTTTCCGAGACTACGCGAGTATTTTTCTAAGTGTCGTTTCGAATCGAGTGCCTAGATATCAGGATTTACATAATTAGATCTTTATTATTTTTTCAGCTCTCCGTCGACAGTGGCTGCACAGTTGTATCGACTGGTGGAGATTTTCACCAACGGCGATCTACGCGACACGTGCGCAGGAAAAGCAACCGAGAGTGTCCCTTCTCTCATCTTTTTTCCACCACTCCATTTCGGTTTTATTTTTTCTTTCATTTATTTTACCACATTTTCCAATAAAATTCAAGTCCTAATATACACTTCATAAATTCGTTTGATGTCGAGAATAAAAACAAAGAAGATTCAAGTACTTACGTTTAAATTTAATAATAAAAATAATATTATACAAAATAATAAATTTAATAAAAATTTAGTTACGTCTGAGTTTTAATATTTGAATATTTTTTAATCGATTTCTGGATATTGTATAATTTAATAATTTTATTTTTTGAGAAAAAATTTATTTTTTATCGAGTTTGGATGGATTTAAAAAATTTTTTAATTTTATTTTTTAGAATTTTTTTTATTTTCGTTTTTTAAATTTTTTCACTCCACTTTGACGCAAGTGTGGGAGGTGTGTCTTTCAGTGGGGATTTAGTTTCAAGATAAGCCTGCGGAAACGAAGCATTGTCGAGAAAAAAAGGAGAAAAGGGGTCGTTCTCGTCCTGTGAAGTTCTTTCTGTCTCTTTCATTCTTCCTTTCTCTCTCTTTCTGAAATTTTCTATTCTTATTCTCTCTCGTGTCTTTTTCTCTCTCCCCCTTTTTTTCTCCATTGGTCGGTAAGATGAGAATGAAGAGGATCTCGGAACGCAGCGAGGACCTTCATTGGCTCACCACGTGCCCAAGTGCTCCCGAGTACACGAGACGTCGGCTACAGACTCTTCAGATGAGTCTGAAATATCTCGATACCCGCCACGTCCCGGCGGAGCGCCGCGACTCGGCCGCTTCGATCCGGAAACGGAAGCCAGCCCTTACTCTCGCACCCCCTTGATATACTCTTCCAACAAAACTTCGTACACTTCGCCAGCCTTCTCCTGGCTCCTGCCTCGCATCCACCTCCGAGGTACTTAACCCTTCGAGAGATCGACAACCGATACGAAATTTGATATCTACTCCGTTACCCTCCACGTCGCTACCGTGAGGAGAAAAAGTGCAACCTCTACAGAGAAAATACATCAATAAATTCGTAATAAAGTAGATACATTTTCATATACATAAAAACATTTGTTAGCCTTTTATTTTTTTCAATTTTATTTATTAGATGGGGATTGATTAATTTTATATTGAGGTGTTGATCGAACATGGAGGGAAAGGGATAAAAATCTTAATTTGAAGTATGTTTTAATTTCGATTTTTAATTCAATTTAATTTTAATTTAATTTGTATGCACACATTTTGAAAAAAGAAGAATGTTTATCAAAATTCGATCTTGAAATATGCCAAAATTTTGTATAGAATTTTATGACGTGGTGATGATACTCTTGTGTAATTGAAAGTTAAGTATTTTTAAGAAATAATAAATCAAACATCGAAAATTGCTTTAGAGTTTTAAAAAATACATGTCAACGAACTATTTTTTGAAAAAAATGTGAATTATTATGAAAAATGAAATGATGCATGAGATCAGCCGAAGTCAAGTTTCATTTTTCCTTGTCATCTTAAATATTTTTCTCCTTACAATTTTTTGACAGTAATTTTTACTAAAATATTTAAAAATGTAAAACCATTATTTTTCCTTTGATCTAAAAAATAAAAAATAAGTTTATCAAAAATTTTCTACTGGTCTCGTATCAAAGGGTGAATTTTAACAACAATAAACGTTTATCATTAAAATTTTATATTATTACGAAATTTGCATGAATATCTAAATTTTTATTTTCTTGAAAAACATAAAAATAACATAAATAAAAAATGGAAACAAATAATTATATATAAATATCCGAAATATAAAAAAAAATCGATATCGCTTGGTAAATTTTAACAAAAACATCTATAAAATTTCATATCATTACAGAGAATTTGCTTGAATTTTTCAATATTTAAAATTGAATTAGTTTTTCACTTCTAAATAAAATTTGTATGTCTATCGACGCGTATAACAGGTTGAAGAAACTAAAAATAAAATAAACAAAAAAATGAAAAAATACTAATTATAAATTCATGGAATATAGAAATGAAATTAGTGTAAAAAACGTTCGGATAGTTCGGTATCTGATTGATTTCTGGCAAACTTGTCGGCCGATTACAAACGATCGAGAACAGTGACATGTGATGGCTGAATTATATAAACATCCGAAAAATATAGAAATAAAATTATCGACATCGCTTGGTGAATTTTAGTAAAAACATCGATAAAATTTTATATCATTACAGACAGAATTTGCTTGAATTTTCCAATATTTAAAATTGAATTACTTTTTCACTTCTACATAAAGTTTCTATGTCTATCGACGCGTATAATAAGTTGAAGAAACTAAAAATAAAATAAACAAAAAAAATGAAAAAAAATTAATTATAAATTCATGGAATATAGAAATGAAATTAGTGTAAAAAACGTTCGGATAGTTCGGTATCTGATTGATTTCTAGCAAACTTGTCGGCCGATTACAATCGATCGAGAACAGTGACATGTGATGGCTGAATAAAACGTGTTTTCCCGTGATCCAGGCGAATGTATTTTTCAAAAGCTACAATGCCGGCCCGTGAAGCATAATGGAGACAAATCATTAATGCGCTTTTACATCGAGGGGTTACGATTTTACGATCCCGAGCGCGATAACAACATTTCTCTTTCTCCGTCGATCTCTTTTCCTATCTTCAACTGTCTCGTGTGTTCTCCTCCGGATCTCTCAATTCCCGAGTAATCCCCGGTGCAAACCAACAAACAGTGACAGCTGTTGACGTCGAACCTTCTCCCGTCTCTCTCTGATTTTATTCTCTCTCTTTATTCGCATATCCGCTTTCAAATTGGGTAACCGCAACAAACGATCGTTATTTTCGAAAGCTTCGAGAATTAAGGAAAAAGGAAAAACACAATCAAACTTCAATAGCATTCGGAAAAATGAGCACGCTACGACGATTCTCCAACGAAATTTGTCCCTTCGCACAAATCCGGAAGTCTTCCGAATTATCCGCAAACATTTGGAACCAAAGGAGAAAAATACTTTTCGAAATAATTCGAAAATTTATTTACATAGTACAGATTTTTTTATTGAAGAGTGTAAATATTTTTAGAGTAGTAAACATCAAATTGTTTGTATTTGTAGATCTTTTTTTAAATTTATTTAATTCGAATAATTAAATAATTTTCTTCTGATTTTGAAAACAATGTTGTAATCAATATAATTTAGTCATAAAAAAACAGTAAATGTCAAATTTTTTATCTTCGTAAATTCTTTTTAGTTTTTCATTTATATAATTCAATTTATTAAATAATTTGCTCTCCGTAACTAAACGTGACGATATTTATTTATTTGAATTATGTAATTTTGACGAATATGGAAATATTTATTAATGATTAAGAAAATGTATAAAATTTATATTTTTATTGGTTTGAAAATAAAATATTTTAATTTTACTAATTTCGTCTTAAAAAAATTTCTTTGATAAATTGACTGCCACTAAGTTTCACTTTCATAGAAAAGAAGGAAAATAGATCGAGTGTTTAATTGCAGTTAAAAGCGAGCCAAGATTCTCGATGAACGACGGTACGAAAAGTTTTTCTGACGTAAAAAAAACCTGCAGAGGAGGAAAAATAGGTGCATGGCACATGAAACACACCTGGCAAGGAGAAAAAAGAAAAAAAAATGGAGGAGATTTGTGTGCGAAGGTTCCACTTTCACGCGAAACAAGATCACTCTCGAGATTACGAGCCATTATCTCCGGCTAATCGAAAGAGTTCAAGCTCGGTGGCCAACCACCTCTTCCTCGCCACCTCCTCGTTCTCCTTCATCGTCTTCCCTTTCAGTCTCGATACTTATGGAGGATGCTAAAAAGGAAATATCCTCGGGGCCAGATGTTACTTTACATGCACATGTTTACGAAACTTCGGTGTGAATCGAGAGGAAAATGAAAAAAAAAAAAATTGTAACACGATACTTCGAAAGGATTGTTCAGTACAATTTTTGACAGAAAAACAACCAAGAGCCATATGTAATATTTAAAATTAAATTAAACGAAAAATAACATGAAGAAATTATGAATAAAAGAAGGATAATTAATTTAAGAGCTCTTTTTTTATCTTAAGACAGTGATTAATAAATTATTTATTCGATTTTTAGATCAAAACAGCAATTACAAAATGATTCAAATTATAAAAAAAAATAAAAAAGAATATCAAAGCTATTTTTTAGATTCAAATCAATAGTCATGAAACTCTTTGATCGATTTTTAATTCAAAACAGCAATTGTAAAATGAGCGAAAATAAAATGAATTAAGGTCCTTTCGCTCCAGTTGAGTCAAACGAACTGCTGTAGTCAATTTCAACAAATTAAAATAAAAAAATCATAAAAATTCATAGAATTACAAAACAAGTAGTATAAATAATAATATAAATATAAATTTTAGTGCAAATACATATAAATTTTAGTGCATATACATATAAATTTTAGTGCAAAAAAGAAACCTGAATATTTAAAAAAACTATTTTTCAGTTTTTTTATCTCATCTAATGAATGAATAGTAGTATAATTCGAAAAAAATGTCAAGGGCTTACTTTCTCATAAGATTCTATACAAATACTAACATTTAAGAAATTTTTTTTTCAATAAATTGCACAGTAAAGTATGGTCACAGTAAAGTATGGTATGATCTAACATTTTTTATTTAACAATAGCGGCGAAAGGACCTTAAAAATAAATTTAAAAAAAGCATAAAATAAAAAAGTGATTTTCATCGATTTATTTTCATCACAGAAAGTAAAATTATATAAAAAAATGAGAAATATATGAAATAACGTGAATTAAGAGATAGAAAGAGAGGTATAGAAATAAATAGACAGGGGTAAATTTTGCTCCGGAGCAGCAAACGTGGTTAATCTACTTGGCAAATATTTGGATTGTCAGATTCGTCGCTACCGATACATGAAAAGTGTACAGAAAAGATTCCGAGGATTTTGACGTTTCGCTTCCAGATTTTGTACGTAGATGCGAACGGATCTTTTTTTCAAAAATCGTCCGGAAATTTCCCGCATGAGAAATTCGAAAGGGATGAGGGAAAAGTGAAAAAAAAGAATAAATGCGAGAGCAAAGACATCTCGAAATCGTAACGCAAATACGAATATTTACTCTCGAGACGAATATTCCTAAATAATCGCGTCCTGTGGGAAATTTTTGTACTCGATCGAATCGATAAGGAAAATCGTCGATTCAAACCCTTTCGAAATTCGATCTTATGAGATATTTATCTTTTTTTCATGCTGGTATTAAATTTATTTTTCTGTTGTAACAATTTTTTAAATGTTTGCTCTTGAGTTCGTCGTTAAGAATTTCTCATTTCGATGAAAAAAGAAATTCGAAAAAAAATATAAATAAAAAAGGAAGATTAGTTTCGTGAGCATAAATGGTCTCGAGCTTAGCACACATTTGATCCTCGAGATTTTTTCTTGCCACTTTTTCGTCGGCTATTTTGGCTCTATTGCTTCTCTTTTATGCTGCTCTTCGTTCTCGTTGATTCGCTGTCTCTCCGAGAGAATTCGAGATCGCGAAGAATTAATCTGGTTAGTCGTAAGTTACGATCGGATGACGAGAAAAAAAATCAAAGAAAAAGACGAGACGAATTTCGAAGTTGTATGGGTGACGTTTCTAAAAACATAAATTTTATTTTATTGTTAGTGAAAAATGTATCGTAAAAACTTGCTGTCTAAATTGAAAATTACTAATTGTAAAAATTATGAAACTCAAGGAATAAATTCATAGTCGTGATTACTTTAAAATTTCTTCGCTCTAAAAATAAACGAAAAATAGTTAAATTTATAAAAAAATATTACTTCATGTACACGCAATTAATTAAGAAAATTGAAATAAATTGAAAATTTTTTATTTTGACTATAAATTTGAGTTTAATTAAAATTAAAATTTTTTGCATAATTTAAAAAAATATGTATCAAATTTTTATTGCAATTTGACTTTCAACAGCCAAAAAATTTTTATAAAATAAATAGTTTTCTTCATGATTATTATGGAAATACAACAACGATAAAAATCAAAGGGTGAAAAAATTCGCGATACGAGAAGACTTCAATTTTTGCGTCTGGATACGTCTCTAAGCCGACGGCGGAGTGATGTCAAACCGGTAAATACGCGAGTCTACGAGTTTTGATCTCGTAACCCAGAGTGAAGGGGGAATCGCGGAAAAAGCTGATCAAACGAGGGTAATCCCCAATAAACCTTAATCGCCGGCTCGTTAATAGCAACACGTAAAAAATGTTCAACGTGAATAAAAAATACAGTGATTAATAACGAAGAACCCGAAAATTCGTCGATTTTCCTCCCCAAATTCAAGTACGAAATTATAAAAAATTCCAAGGACAATAATTACAGGAACGGAAAGGGTCAAAGTCAGGAAATAAATAAATATTTCATTAAATAAAACCAGGAAGGAGAACAGAGTCTCGAAATACAGAATTTATATAATTATTTTCTCTTAACAAAATCCAAAAGCACAAAAACGACCCACGTTGTAAGAAAACCAAAAATATATAAAAAAAAGAAAAAAAAATCATAAAACACACCACCTGAAAAAATAATCCGCGTAACAAAATATTTAAAAAAATTGCAAGAAAATCTTTTTTTACATCGACACATAAAGGGAATGAAAAATGAAGGAAGGAGAAAAAAGGGAGAAAATAAAACAGAAGAAAATAAAATTTAGGACTTGCGTAGGTTGCGAGTATGTAACGCGAAATCGTGGAATTGTTTTACAAGAGTGGGAGCGAGAGAGAGAGAGCAAGAAGTGGCGATTTCGTGACGTTTGTTCCATCGAACGGGGATGAATCATTGATAGGATCCATTATGGGGTCGTGGGACGTTACAGCTGCGGATCGCCTCGAGTCCATCCTCTAGAGCGTGCGTTCTCCGCGTCGACGTCGTCGTCGTCGACGATTCTCTTTGCTCTCCTCAGGACGAAAGCTCGCGTGTCTTTTCGTAACAATCCTGCTTGTGTACCCTTCTTCTATGTATTTCCTTCCCGCCACGAATACCCCACGGTTTACCGATAATCACGAACCATGTAAGCGTTTGCTTGCATTTTGCATGATCGCTTCGATTTTTTTTATTTTATTTTTTTCCTAGTTTTTCCTCTCTTCATTTTTTCTTTCTTTTTTTTCTTCTTTTCTCTCGGCATTTTCCCTCCTCTTTTTCACTCCTCCACGAGTCCCATGTAATTTTTTGTTCTTTTACGTTTTTTTTTTCGATTTTTTGTTCCTCCTTGATATTTGATCCTCGTTTCATCGGATTGCGTAATCGTGTAACTGTTTTCATCGGTTGTTTTCCGATCGTGAGTCGACTGTTGCACGGGGTCAGTGCCAAATGCAATTTCGGGGTCGTTAAGGGTGAGAAAAGTACGAATCAGAAATCATGTTTAAAATGAAACAAAATCTTCGGATTATTATTTTTTTGCGTATAACTTTTAGTAATTTTTTACAACAAATTTCCAAATCATTAATTTCGTTGAAATATTTTTGAAAATTGTAACTATTAGGTAATTGATACAATTTTTGCTTTCAAGGGATTACATCTAGTCGTCGGCCGAAAAAAAAGTCGAGTTTTTGTGAATTTTTTTGGGAAAACGACTGCACAGGTTTCGCTCTATTTTTTGTTTCATAGTGAAAGGTATATTTTTAACTATGTTCCATAATTTTTTTAATTATAAACCCTTCAAGGGTTTACGTCTAGTCAGAATTTTCTTGAAACAACTCACTCAATATCGGTGACCACGATATCTCAAAAACGACTCGATCGATTTACTTGACTTTTTGCATACTTTTTTTTATATCAAAACGCTGTCCTTGATTGGAGGATTTTTTTTTTTCGATGCATAGTTTTTTTATATCGAGGAAAATCAAGTGATTTTTTCGAAGAAATTTAGACTTTCACTTTCAACCGCCGACCATTTTTTCAAAAATTGATATTTTATCAAATCCTTCGATCAAAGACTAGATA
>JAPYYX010001342.1:0-26841 GCA_030522605.1 Cremastinae sp. B BG-2022a | reverse complement strand
TTTACAACATATTTTCTACTACAGCTTGGAGTATAATCCCGTAAATGTACTTGCCTCATTTTTTTACAGCATATATGCTGTTTTTTTGTAGATTCAATAGATCTTGCAGTAACAAATCAATATTTATGATAAAAACTAAGCATGAAAATAATATATTTTTTTAAATTGGATAGTGAAAGTGGCGACATGCATCTCGTGGCTACTAAGTTCGGTTTTGGCCCGAGCGCCAACAATTACCTTGTGGGCTGTCTTGTTAGTCCCTTGATTCAATATTGCGCGACTGGTGTAAACGCGTCGCCGGTGTCAAAACGCAAACACAATATCGTCAACGTGTGCACGTCCCTGAGTTAAAATTCTTCTAGCAAAAGTAAATACCCAAAAAACTTGTATTCTCTCTTGCAATAGACGAAAAATAAACAAACAAAAAAATTATTTATCGACCTTAATATCTGAGACCAATTTCGGAGTGAAATAATTCTAAAAAAACAAATGGAGATTCATGGATACACATTATTTTCGGAAAGTTTAAGACCGAGTGGAATCGACACACGTGTGTGGATGTAAAATTTGTAATTTCGAGAAAATATACAGTGGATGCACAGCTGAGACAGAAGTAGCGCGAGAGAGTGTCTGGTACGTCGGGAATTGAAGCTAGAAAGGAATGTAAAAAAGGAGAGTAAAAGGGAGAAGGAGAGTGTACGTACGCTGAGGATATATAAAATTTGGGAAAAGGTCGCAATGCCGAAGAAGCACACGCGGCGTGTGTTTTATTGGCTCGTGGATAAATGGAGGCTCATTTCACGACCTCTAACTCGGCAATAAAAATGATAAAGAAGGATATCACTGGACGCAACCTGGATAATACATACATACATATCTGTGTATGTAAATATATATATGGATAAGAGGATATGAAAGAGGGGGCGGAAAAATCTGTATGTGCGCCGATATAGATTTCTCTTTCTCGCTCGCCTTTTTCTTTGTTCTAGCATCCGTAATGCGAGTTCAGAAAATGGATGCATGTCGGTCTTGGATAAAGCTGAAATCGATCGATCGGTCTTTCGTCGATCTCGGCTACAGCCATTACCGCTGATGGCACCGAAACGACAGCTCGCGAAAATGCCAAAAAGCGAGCGAGAAAGAAGGAGAGAGAAATATCTTTTTCCATCTTTTGCCAACGTCCTCACCATACTGAGATATTCCATCTTATCTTTCTATACCTCAATTCTACGTTGAAGCCCCGAGACTATGGAAATGTGTCGAAAAAATGATAAAAAGATCTTAACTTCGATAGAACAGGATTTCTCCCTTTTATTATTTTTTTTATCGACACGAAAAATCGGGCAATTTATTGGAAAACTCATTCGTCAATTCGTGATAAGTTATCTTCGAATAAATATTTTTTCGCCTCTTTTTCGAGGAAAAATCGAGGTGGCGCGTCATAAATTTGCATGCTCGATATTCAGTTGGCGGGCGATAGGATCGCGTCTCTTTCCGGTCTCCCGAACAGCGTGTGTTTTTCGACGTCCATACATCCAATTTGTATACCTGTATACGCTTTTGCTGCAGCCACTAAATCGTAAACTTGATCCTTCTTGTAATCTGGAGATTCGAGTTCGTGTTCTCAGATAATACACACAGAGACAAGTCGGTGTGCGATTGCGTGTATTAGCACGAGGAGAGGCAAGTCTCGAAGGATTCACGCATCTACGGAAGCGGAAGTCAGACGTTTCGTGAGTAACGTTTCGAAGTTTGTGAGATCAGCTCCGAGGGGGCTCTGAGAAAACAGTGCAACTTGGAGACAAGTATGAGTGCGCTGAGAAAATGAAACGAGATTGACGGATTGCGAGAAGATAAAAATGAGGAAATTTGGAAGAGAGAAAAGACGAGCAGAACGGGACATCTAAAAAGATAAAGAAACGAATGAAGGTGTTAAGAAGGAATTTAATCGTCTTATGTCGTATTAAATTCAACCGTCCCACCTCGTTTGTATCCGTTTCGCGAGCTCTAAAATTTTCGGAAGCGTTCTTCCGACAAAACTCCATCCCGAATATCAATATTTCATGTTCTTGCGAGGAACGTGACGTGGTAGCGTTATCCTTGGCAGATTTCGCGAGTTGTCTCTCGTTCTGAGCTTTTCTCTCCACGGAATTTCCAAGCGAAACGCAACATTACGCGATACTAGCGCCCCTCGAGCTATTGTCCTCTTTTGGGAGCTTACCCGGATTACACGCTGTTATAATCCACTCTCGAGCACTTCTCTCCTTCGTGCACCTCGCACAAATAGCATTCAAAGATTAAGACTCGGAACGATAATCTCAAAAATGCAATGACGCAATTCTCTTTATTATTTTATTACGGATATTTCGTCCTCGATTGTATGAATCCTTTTTTCTCCATTATTGTTCATTTTTCAATTCAGGAACATCCAAAAATCAAGAATATCTCGAATCAGTTTGGTTTCGTGCACGCAAGAGTTTGGTTATCCAAGTAATAAACGGTAGCGTGATGCTGCGTGACACGGGCGACCACCGTAGCCGCAAACTGACCACGCACCTATTCCACCCCGGGGTCTCGATCTCTTGCTCTCTCTGCCATCAGAAACGCTCCCAGAAATGACCTCGCCTGCCCAAAAACGGTAAAATGAAGATCTCGGTTTTCGCATAGTGATGAACGAATGAACACGAGGTAATCCACAATGACCGTGTCGCATCAATGCCACCACTGTGCGTACCGCAACCGACGTTGACTCATTTATATCGACTTCCTTGGAACTTTTCTCCCTCGGCGAAGTTTCATTCGCCCAAGATTTTTATTTAAATTTGATAAATATAGTTATAACAAAATACAAAAGTTTGAGTTTAAAAGTTAAAAAATTCATTTTTGCAGGAACAATCAAGAGAGGATTGAAATTTTTGGCAAGAATGTTCTCTCGTGTTTCGGGTATTGAGGACAGCGAGAGAATTCTCCAAATATATCCACACTCGCGGACGTTTCTCTTCTAATTATTCACAAGTGAAGTTGCAAGCGAGGGAGTTTCATAGTTGACAATTCGCCACCCCGGTTCACTTTTTTCTTTCTCTCCCGCAAAGCCGCCTCGGAAAGTTTCTGCGGAGAGGTAAAACAAACACATCCAGGCTCGTGTGTCTCTTTCAAATTTATTTAGTTTTCTTTTCTCCCTCCCTTGCAACTCCCGTACCCGTCATGCTGGATCTTTCCTCGACTTTAACGTGAATCGCGTCGGTAATCTTGACTTTATTCTCCACTTCTGGCGTTTCTTTATCGTTCGAAGCCTGGGTAATAATTTGGTCAGAAACTAGCAATTTTCTGAGAAAGCAAACCATCGTACTTCTTGTTTGTCCGAACTCTTGGAATCTGGAAAGATGAAAGCCGAGGAAATAAAAAAGAAGGAAGAAAGATAAGACATAGAAAGAGAGAGGGGAAAGAGCTGAGACGAGGGATAAAAGTTTTTGTAAGAAAAGGTAATTTTATTGAGTAACTGAGCTCGCTCCGGTGGAGTCTGAGAAAGGATGAAAAAAAGTTTCAACTCGAGTATGGCCCTAGGAAATCGTAATTCCAGGATATACATATAACTAAGTTTATACGAGTGTAATGCGATGAGCCTGAATCGAAATCAGGAGATAACTTTCTTAGCGACATTATGATTGTTATACCGTAAAAATTATATTCTTAAGTTCCGATTATATTTTATTAAAAAGGATTAAAACGATCTCGACATATCTGTTACCTAAAAAAATCAGTTTTTGAGATTTTTAAAGATTCTTGCGACGCAGAAGTAGCTCATTATTTAATTAATGCGAGCGAAAGGGATCAGAGTGGTGCAAGTTTTGTATTACAAATAAGTTGAGGATGTCATGAGTTTGGCAAGCTCCCACCCTCTCGTTCTTCCTCTTTCTTATCGCGTCGGAGTTAACTTCGAAGTCCTGTTACGGGCTAAACTAATTATGGTTTCGCTATGTATCGTTCTGGGGCTTTTCCTCCCATATTCACTTTCCGCGAAGAGTATATATTTAGCGAAATGGTTGCCTACCGTGGAACGTTAAAGCGCAAACGTAGCGAACTCGCATCCCCTTCGTTCGTGCAGATTAGCGTGATTCCCGACCCCTCTCGAGCTTTTTAGCTTCCACCTCTCTCGGCTACTCCTGTTTCGATGCAATGGCACATTGCACGAATGTTCTCGCGAGGGGACATTATAGCCTCTGGCTTAATAATAAGGCTCCCGTGCTCTTAGCTGCGAGACTTACTTGGACGAGAGCGTGAAAATTGAAAAAGTTGTACGTGCCACTTTGATGCGAGACTACCCTCAAAACTCCAACTTTAGAGAAACATTCTTCGACGCTTTATATCCCTTTTTTATTATCCATTTTATCCAAAAATTTGTTTAGTGATTTAAACGGAGTTGCTCTGTCATAAATTGTTAGGAGTTTGATAAATTTTTTTTTCATGAAATCTGTAATCTTAATGATGTGTATATAAATATTTTTTCAGTGTTGAGAATAATCGTGTCAACGTGAAACGAGTAATCAAAAGATTTTGAAATGAAAGGACCGTAAGGACAATTGGCAGATTGTCGAAAGTAGGCTAATTGCGATTCGTGATGAGCGGAACTCGAATCTCGCCATCTTCGTAAATTTCTCCGAGCCAATCTTTCATCGTCACGCTCCTCGTAACCAAAGACTTTGCCTCTCTTTTATTTTTCGTTCATTCTCTTCCTCCTCGTCCCAAGTCTCGCCGTCTCTTTGTACGAGGTTCAGGATTTGCCAGAAACATCGCGGCCAAATTAGCGTTCAGCTTGTGAAAGAAAAGCTGAGGCAAGAAATCTGGGAGCTTAGCAAACAGGAGACGAATATCTTCTTTCCCAGAATATCGAGACAATAGAAAAACGTCTTTGCATCTGTCGATGACATAATCCAGTATCATGTAAAAAATGGTGTGCAAAAAACCTTTAAAAAATTTAAGTATCTCGATTTAAAAATAAAAAAAATATTTAAAATATCCAATGAGTTCCAGAAAAGAAATATATTTTTGGCAAACTTCGAATATAATACAGAAACGTGATTGAGGTGGAGAGCAAAGATAGCTCTCATTGCAATTCTCATGAGGATGGCTTTTCTGACGAGGTGCAAGTACGACAGGAACGTCTAATTGAAGTGCAACTCTGAGGGAAAAGGGAGAATCCAGCGTTGTCGAGCTCTTCCTTATTCCAGAAGAGTTGCCTCCTCGTCAGATTCTAATTCTCACTGGCTCTATCTTTGACTCATTCTGGCACTTCTCAAGCTCCAATTCTGTGGCTGCTCACCCCGAAGAGAGCTTCCATTCTCTTCTCGTTGTCCACCCCACCCCTGACTGTCCTCAACGAAAAGCGACAGCCCCTGAGTAATTCAGATTTACCGATATGACCCGCTCCTCTGACAAATCGAGTTATTGTTCGTTGGAACACATTCACAATACAGTTGCCTATTTAAATTTAGATTTGTTACATGAAACGTCAAAGATAACGAAAGTAAAAGAATAATGTGTTAACATTTCCGCTCTATTAATAAAAAAATACCGAATTTTACATTTTGCTAGTTTTCACTAAAATTTTTTGCGAACTTTTAACGAATCCGATTCATGTTTATTTCCATTACAGAGTATCTTTCCGACGCATTTACGTTACAAAATGTTGAAAATTTCACGTTGAAGGGCTTTCCACATGCGGTTAATTAATTCACTGCCTGTGACTGGCTCTTTTTCTCTTTTGCTCTTTTATTATCGAGTCGCAACAGAGGCTGACAGGTGTATACGTCATGTTTCGTGCCGGGAGGTAAAACCTTTCTTATCTTTCGAGTTATATCTATATTTGTATGAATGCATGAACAAAATATTGTGTAAACGAAGCCATAAAACGAATGAAGCTCCCTCTCACCCTTTCACCGCGTTACTGAAAAATCGTTAATGCTCTTGTCAGACTTTGCACAACCGAATATGAAGAGTTGCGGAATAAAATATAGCAAAAATTACAAACATGGAGGAAGAATAATCTCTCCATTGAAAGATTAAAAAGGATCGTGCGATGGTTTTTTCCCTGAGAGCCTTTCAAACTCCGCGGAAAGTCGATGAAAACTTTTTTGCTAGCTCGACCTACTATTCCTTAACTATTATCGAAATCGATTTCTTCGCCCCGCGTTTTGAGGACGGAAGGGGAGGGACCGGGCCTTTTCTCTTTTCCAACCTCCATCGCCGAGTGACGATAAAATCGACGTTGATGTATCGTCGCAACTCGCAAAATGATATGCCATTAACCCAAGAACGGCGTAATTATTGTTCATAAATTGCCCTTCGTAAGATGTAACTTGTACATTGTAAATTCTGGTAAGCCATTGAATGAGAGAAGAAAATAGGAGTCTCTTGTACCGAAAATTACACGTCGTAGCCGCTATTTTCCGTAAAAATTGAAAGCCCTAAAAATTCTGCTTGGAAATTTGTCGAAAAAATTGTCGTGCTGCTCAATCGTCTCAAAAATTTGTCTGACTGATCGCTACTGTCTTCGAAAATTTCTTGCTCGTTTTCACCTTGTATCCGAGTTATTTTACTGTATGTATAATACGAGGAAAAAAGCTTATAGAAAGCTTGGCCCGATTTGCTTGGAACGCGACTCGCATATTATACGAATATTTTTTTGCTTGTATTATGCATACGTATTTTTTTATTGTCTCGAGCCGCCAAGCGACTCCGGCATAATACGGCCATTTTCAACTTTTTTATCGGCACGTCATTTCAAGTCTGAGACATGTCACGTTTGCTTCTTTTTTTCGGTGAACCTCTTCGGGCCACCGGGAATACAAAAAACCTTCGGTCTTTCCGTCCTGACGACGCGCAGAATCAGCCACGCACAGAACCTTCATTTTTCCTCTATATTTCTTTTTTTTCCAACGCAACTCCGGCACCTCGCGAGAGGAGAAAAAACCAGAGGAAAATATATGAAACCGCACCCAGGCCAAATTTATATACACGAATGTAACATCCGCACAGAATTTTAAAACACCAGAGACCAAAGTTGTCACGGATATTTGAGGAGAGAAAAAGTTGACCCTGCCGCGCGTCGTGATAAAAAAATATAATTAAAAATTCGCCGAAGCGAGTGCGCTGGATAAATCTTTTTTCCGATCGTTGATTTTATTTTCAAATTAAGATCGTTGTCGTTTCTTTAATTTCCCTCTTCGTTGCTCGCGTTATTTTTTTTTTAAAGCGAAGCTGGGTCTCGTTTCTCCATTCCGATAATTCCTTGCGGCTTTGCGCGAAATCGCATTGGGGTCAAATTGCACGAGGGCAAAAGCTTCATTTGCACCTTCAACGAAGCGCCCCACGAGAGCGCACAATTTCACATTTATATTCTCACAAAGGAGGATAAAAATGAAAAAAAAGAAGTATAACAGAAACACACAAAGCCTGTTTTATAAACGTTATTTGGCTATCTACGAACGTGATTTTATTCTTGTTTTTCTTGTTTCTCATTTTTATTATTTCTCCTCTAACTCGTTTTTTTACTCATTATTCCACGGACTACTTATTGCAGTACAAAACCTCACATCGTGCATTCACGCAAAAACGCTTTAGATGCGCTTTAATGTTAAGCTTTTGCCGGATCCATTTCAGTTTAAATACACAAGAGGTTGAAAAAGAACAATTCGTCCATCGTTATTGAAATTACTAGACCGAATTTTAGATCATGTTTGTACGTACAGAGAACATTTTACGGCAAAAATTGTTAAATTTTTCGCTCGGTAAAAAACATTTTCATTGTGGAATAAATTGCGGTGAAAGAGTCAAAGGACCTCTATCACAAACAATGTTATATACATATGTATAAAAGTCGTCAAACCAGGATCGATGTTATTAAGGAACTATTTCCCGAAGCTTTCGTTCTCGATCAACCTGAAATGAGAATATTCCTTGAGAAGCGTGCACCAACTTCGTTGCATTTCCTCGAAAGCGAATTACATCGCTCGTGTCAACTTCCCGGTATCTGATAATCTCACGGTATTTTGAGAAAAGCTTCGCCCGGAAATTGTTCCGCCACGAAAATGTTATATTATCTGATGGGAGAAGAAGAACAAAACGTACATTAGATTAAAAAAATACCAATGAAAAAGGACATTCGATAAAAGACAAAAAAACATTACATCGAATCGGAAAAATTTATATTTCCAATAATTTAAAATTCAGATTGTCAAGACAATGGTGTACGCTCCGAATAAAAATGTGGATGAGAATATTCCTCGAACGTATATGCTACCGCGAGCATTTTTTAAATACAGTCCTACAGAATGAATGGTAAAAATTGTCAATCTCGGATTATTCTAGTCTTCTCACGTTGTATAAATTATGCTGAATTGCAATCAAATATTCGCACTTTATTCATTTAAGCCGATAAATTCTATTTCAGAATAGTTGAGTGAGCTTTGTGAATCGATAAAATGAAATTAATAATAGAATAAGACGCACATGAAGTAAATTTGGGTTGGAATGACTTTATTGGGTATCAACCAGTCGTTTGGAGAGAAACGCATATAACCGGATCACATGGTCAGTCGATTCTATTGCATCATGACAAACATCCGAGACGAGTTAAGGAGATGAGAAAAGCTCAGCGACCTGTGCCGAGGCATCCGAGAGAAGTGGAGTTGAATCGTGGTTAACCGAGCTGCCACTTCACGGATGACTTTGCTACGCCAGAGGTGAAGAGACCCGCAGGGGGAAGTAGAAGATTGGCTCGAGGATAGTCTCTCACAAGATCTGACTAATCCTCGACAACATCGGCTTGGCCATCTCTTATTCCCACACTCTCGCTTTCGCCTCTCCTGCTCTCTTCCGTCTCCGCGCTGAACTTTCAAACAGTCAAGCGACCGGATAAGAAGGTAGCATGAGCAGCTTTCGTCCTCAGGCAAAGCGGAAATTCAACGGAAGCGGAAATTTGTCCAACGAACATATTTGGCTTTATCAAAGCACTTGAATTCAATTATGAGAAAAAAAAATTTTTGTCATATAAACGTTTTCCTTAATAACTGAAAAATAATTCGCTGACATGAAGAATTTTCTTTCAATTTATATTTTACACATGCAATTTAAGAATACCTCGAATATTTGGTATTATATGTATAAACAAACTTTTCCATCTAGTCTGTTAAAATTCGTCATTTTTTTGTGCAGTAGTTACAGCGAACTCGATCTCGTGACTTGAATCACCATGTGTCACAGGTTTAATCTAATTCAGGATCGTCGTGCGCCTCGTAACTCTGAGAGAACAATTGCTTCGATCGATAAAAACATACGAACCATTTTCTGCAGATCGTTCGTCACGGAGATATGACGAGTCTGCTCTCGACCTCCATCACTGACCCTTCTATTCCTTTGTTTATTTACTTTTTATCCTCCCTTATTTTTTTTATTTTACTGCAGATACTCTGACATCGACAAAAAAAACGCTGCGACAATTCGAATAAAACAAAAAAATAACTTTTGTGTCACAAATATTTAACTTTAAAGGAATGAACGAATTCAAAAAAGATTTTCATGCATAATTAAATGTAGTTATCGATTGATAATTCCAACAATTTGTAGACTCTCGAAAAACCTGGAGTGTCTGATAATTTTTGTTCTTGCTCGGTGGTAAATATTATATTCCAAACTGCCTGTGATGAACATTTTTTGAACAGTAAAATGGGAAAGATAGGCCTAACCGTATATTAACTACAGGGCTGATCCCGAAACTTTTTTACAAACTCCGGTGCTCGAAGAGCGAGCGGCAGACGTCGGGAGTAGGAGTGAATACAAAAAGCGTTGGGCGGTACTCATCTACTCGAGAAAGTTTTTTGTTCCACGCGATGGGCGGAAAGGAAGGAGAGAAAGAGAAAAGCTCGAGTAGCCTGTAAACGAGAGCTCGTGAGAAGAGAATGTAACGCAAATTCGTTCTTGCACCTTGTAGAGCTTTAACATTGTGCGAAAGATGGTATTGTCCTTTAATAGACAACGAAAATAGTTACTGAATTTTTAAATATCTCTTTTCAATAAAATCTATTCCAAGTTTTCAATGGGAGACTTTTCAACCGTTGACTATTCTTGGCCTATGGTTTCCGGTCCAAAAATAATACAATACTTCAATAATCCAAATTTAAAAGCTTCAATGAATTGAGTATTTCTGTCTCCAGATTTTCTGCACTTTAATCTTTCCCTTTATCTACTTTTGCCAATAATTAAGTTGATAGAATTTGAAAATGATTTAATAAAATTTGATTTGATGGAATTTATAGATATCATTTCCAAGACAAATTCGAGTGTCTTAGTTTGAAGGTAGTTCTATGGATGCAGTCACATCAATGAATTTTTTCATAGTTTATCTCTGTAGCATGCGGTTTTTGAGCTTATGTTTATTAAAAAAAATTGTTGCAAAATGATTCAACAGGAAAATACTCAAAAATCAAAGTAATCGAACATGATTTCGAGTTGCTACGTACGTATAAAGAAGAAATCTTACAATGTCATTAAAAAACTAAAGGAAACTTCTTCGCAGTATTAAAAAGAGACATGCAAAATTTCAAGAAGTTTCACCATTTAGAAGTCAAGATATTTAGGATTGAAAATCGCAATATTTAACACGTGTGCTCTTGTGAGAGAAAACTAAAAATTGTGATTGTTAACAATAAAAATATCTCAAAATATCTGGGTGGTAAACCCTGTTAAAATTTGGTGCACGTATGTAGGTCGTATCAGAGAAGGCCTGTGCAAATTTTTAAAAAATCCTAAGAAATCGAAAAATCTGTAGAACTATACCAAAACATTCCTAAAAATAACTTCTTTCAGTAGTAGATTTTCAGCTAGTGAAGTGTGCATCAAAATTTGAAAAAATACGGAGTTTATCCAATCGATTCAAAACACGCAAAATTTTTATTCATTTTTCAATTCACTTTACAATATATTTATTATAGATCGGCGCTAGACCCTGATAGAAATCGATACAAATTTTAAGCTGCGAATTTATTTGGGTTATTCCATTTTCGGCTCTTGGAACACAATTTGAGAATGAAAATATGATAAAAACGATTATGTAATCCTGGCAAATATCCGGGCAAATAATAGGGAGTCGAAATGACTAAATGTGTAATCGATTAATTCCTCTGTTGTCGTTCTCGAGATAAGCTATGCACTAGTGAGTAAGCCACAGGAAGGATTTCGCGAGGAATTATTGATCATTGGTGGATTACGGTTATAAGCTATTAAGCGCGCGTGGGAGCCGGGGAAGAGGGACGATGATTCTCAAATCTCGAATAAATCACTGGTTCGATACGTGAATAAATAAAGTCAAACACTTCAATATTTTCGTCAAACAAAGACTATCGGCAAATCCGACAATAAAATGAATACCGATGATCGAAAATGGAATAGATATACCCCGCAAGTTTCTATCTCTATTTTTTATCACTTAATCGAGATACAGTCAAAAACAATCAACAAATTTGAGGACTTTTAATCCTTTTTTCGACAATAATATAAGGCAATCTGTTCGTTATCGAGCCATTGATTTTCCATTCAGATTGAAAATCCTTTTTTTCGCGATACAAAAAGCAATCTTATCGAGGGATTTCGTGTATCACCTCGAAAGTCATCGTGATTTAAATTTCGGCGTATCCTCGCCGCGTTTTATCGTTATTGCGTACACACGTAGTCATTTACACCAACGTGCGATCCGTTTTCCGAATTCTTCCAGTCACGTAAATCACGAGCATGTGAGCGATCGTGTGTATATCGAGTGTTCTCCGTGCGATGAAAAATCGAGAGCAAAAATAGAAACGTGACGACGTTCAAGGGAACGTGAATAGAACCGAAATAATAGGAAAAAAAATGGGAAGAGATAATGGAGCAAAACCATGCATCGTCGCTGCTTCACACCTTGCTGGTTTTTCATACACCGTTCCATTATATACCAGCGAACACAAAAAAGGCGAAGGAAAAAGGCTGAGAGTCGCGAGATGAAAAATTTTCAGAATATTTTTGAAGTTCGTCCGCAATAGAGAAATCAGTGTATATACGCATCGCGGAATAGCTTTTCATCAGGGACGAATTTGCACACTGTAAAACAGAGAAAAGGGAAATAGCGGTAGAGAATAGAGGACAAAGTGAGATGGTTCACGCGTTAAAAAAAAATTCCTGGACGTACAGCTTTTCTCCACAATTCCATGAACTTCTATTAGCATCAACGCTAAAATTGTACTTTCTCCGTGACGAATCGAGAATTTACGCGTATAATAAGTCCTCTGGATTTGCGACGATATTGCATAGATTTTTTCCAGGTATTTTCATAAACATTATTAATATCACTGATTCTCCGAATCAGCAGAAAAATACTTTTTCTCTCTGAAAACATTTCTTAAAAATTTTGTGCATTAACTGTACATTTCCGAAATTCTGTTTTTTATGGAGCTGGAATGGAATTTTATGTATGTGTCGAAAAAATACACGAAGAAATTAGGCTAATGAAAAAAGCAAAATTTGATTATAGATTCGGAATGGATGATCTTTGTCGGTGACGCTAATTCGGGAGAATCACGGATAAATATCTCGAACCGTTCTTGCCGCTTCGATCCTAAAAGCTTGATGTATAATAATCCAGGTGGTATTGCGAATGACAGACACAAACGCATATGGCGCGGTACACGTTATAGACTGGAGAGCATCAGAACGGAGCGAACAGACGAGATTGAGTATTTAATTTGGCCCCGGACGAACGGAAAGATAATTGAATTCCGGAGAGTCTCTCGTTTCGCCCTCCCGACCAGAATCTGCTAGTTGCATCACTGCGTTCTCCCGATCTATGGACTTTTCCCATGTACACGCTCTGTGCGGATTCGTTGTGAAAAAGCGCGGGTGAGAGAGGAGCCCGGAGAGGAAATATCTAATTCATTCTCGCAATCCGAGAAAGAGCGACGAGCCCGAGAGCGAGACCTCGCCTGAGCGAAAGCTGCGAAGCCAATCTCTTAATTTTCCGCATCGCTGGACAATATGCGAACGCGCATTCATTTGTGCGATAAAAGTGCATCTCGATCCATTAACTTTTTCACCACACGGATAATACGTCAGTCTCAATTTCTCCTCTCTTCCTGAAATAAGTTTATAACCTCTGTGACACTTTTCGTTTCTCGATAATGCTATTTTCCACAAGCACATTTTCCTGCGTCGTTAGAAAAATATAAGACAGGAAGCTTTGATTTTTTTTCGTATTTTTTTTTTCTTGTTGGAAAAAAGATTGAGAGTTTTCATGGCAATTTCATGCCACTCTACTCAGAAACGTCATGCACTTTCTTCGATTTTTATTCAACGCGCTCTGTTGCTATGGACGATTACATCCGGCTGTATTTAGAATAAAATAGTCGAACAAGGAATGCGAGATCGGCATACGACGCTATTGGAAAACGATTTGGAATCTCGAGATGAAAAATCTAAGGGGGTTGCGAAATCACATTCCTTCGTGTCATTCGTTGCTACGTACACGAAGATTCAGAAACAAATATTTTAATATTAATAGCTGAAGTATATCTTTTATTGACAATTGCATCTGAGCAGCGTGTGGTTAAACGATCATAGAAATAGAACCAAAAGAGCTTTAAAAAAATCGCTAAAAAATAATAGACGATTTTTCCAATTCTCGTAAATTTTTACTCGTCGATTTGAAATCAACCTGTACGCTAAAAAATGCAGCGATCTTGTCAATGTATTTCCGCATACTGTATTGTAAATACGTATTTTGTTACAGCAATAACGTGGACGTGATAAAAGGAGTAAAATAGGCAATACATTATCGTTGACTGAGAAAATCTCAGCTCGTGAAAATAGTGGCAAAATAGCTTCTTGGGCACATCGAGGGGAAAATGAAATTTTATATAAATATTGCCTAAATAAAATACGATCTTTCCGAATCTTTTGATAGAATCGATATTCAGTTTATTTTATTTGGAAGTGATGAATTTTCGTCGACTCCGTTTGTGCATGTCTGTCAATCTTGATTATGCAAACGTCACTGAGTCTCTTTCGAAATAATTTTCAGATATGAAGCTCGATTAATTAAACCAGTGAGAAGTTTTAAAAGTAAAGAATAGAAATCCACCGGAGTCAAAGTCGAAGTAGCGCCGTTGAACATGAAACTGCACTAAAATAACGTTCCGATGCCAAGTGAATTTTCAACCGTCACTCTCTTCCGCTTCGAAGATATTTTTCGACATATCCGTTCATGGAAGTGCATCGGTGCATCGCCGGCCGATGAAAGCTCGTGTTAAATAAAATAGCTCGTTCATTTTCTCTGCACGTTATACTGTCTCTTTTGCTAGGAATTCTCGGAAATATTTTTTCTCACGGCAACTCCCTTTCTATATCTCGGAAAGAGAAATAGCCACCTGACTATTCGGCCACTGCATATTTACGGTTTTAACGGCCGTTACAATTCGCGACTCTTTCTGCCGATCTTTTGCTCGCCTGCAGGCGACAGACACACACGGCCTCGTCATTTCATTTCTCATTCACCAATCCGACCATTTCGTATTTTACGTGCAGTAGCCAGCCGTTTGACCGACTTTTCTCCCTTTATTTCTCTCTTTTCCTTTTCCTCTATGTATGGCCCTCTCTCTCTCTTTCTCTCTTTCTCTCTCTGGCTCCGTCCGCTTGACCAACCCGCCCCTCTCCTCGAGAGTTCCAATTCTCCGCGCTAAGCCGAGTCTCTTCGCGTTTTACGATTCTCGTATAATCGTTCCGTCAGAGTTACGTGCTAAGATTCGAAGATTTACCAATGCTTTCGTTTCGCCTACCTGACAGGTTTTTACCCTTGTTTTTTCTCACTTTTTTTTCTCGCGATACAAACGGACAATTATTCTCGGGCAATTTGTCGCTGACGGACCTATCGACTGGTGCATGGTACTCCTTCGATGTATCAAATTTGGCAAGTGGTCTGAGAGAAAAAATACGCAAACGCGTGACTCGTTTTTTTTCGTACGTTTTATTCTTTTTTTTCTGGAAATAAAATCTCGTCGTTATCCACACGGAAGATCGGCAGGTGGATAGGCCGTGTTTGGTACGAGAAAAAGGCACGGGAAAAAATCGTGAAAGCTTTAACGTAAAATTGTATTGAATAGGCGACACTCGTACTGGATGGTGAAAAAAGGAGCGAGAAAGAAGGTTGGAACGACGAATGCCCTCGCGCGTTGCCGATTTAATAACGTAAATTGTGCACCGAGCCTGTTGGTATTTCTGTCACGAATTTTTCTAAAGCACACTATTGAGTGTTCGAAGCTCCTGTCGGGAATACAGATCTCTTCTCTTTTCAGCCCTCTATATACGCCCTCCAACTTTTACCCCTCTTTCTCTCTCTCTCTCTTTCTCTCTCTCTCTCTCTCATTCCTCCCTCTACATTTATCGTATCGAATCTCTCACCCTTTCTCACACTCCGCTTTTTTCCACCTATCCGCGTTCTATCGGGTGCACCGTTGCAATTCTCTTCCCTTGCTTTTTTTTTTCTTCCTCTCCGTCCCTCGAAATTCTCCAATCTCGCGGACGTACCGAGCCCTCTCGATTTTTCTCTCCTGTCGCTTCGGACTCTCTGGCTCTCCTCCTGTCTAAAACTCGCGTATATATTTTTTTCTCGTCTCTTTTCTGACGCATACGTACGATTTTACACCCCAAAAGTGCATTCATCGTCCTCTCCCGCGTTGTCCGACGAGAAAGTTGAGCGCCGCGTCGAGAAAACGTCACTGCGAGCAAATTAAATGCCAAGTTTCGTATATAGCTGTGAGTGAAAATGTTTTTGCGACCGTCGAGTTCTCACCACCGAGCCTAAATTGGCTCTGCGAGTATTCCCAAAGTGTCCTCTTGATTTTCTTATTTTTATTTTTACAACTATGTATTCGTCACCGGTTTTCTTCTCATTTTTTTACATCTCGTCTGCCAGTCTCGTTAAATATTTTACCGTTTCTGTTTATTTCTTTTTTTTCGAGCTTTTTTTACATCTCGTTAAGGACGAAGTTGAAACCCTTGCAAATTTGAAATTTTTACATTGCCTCGGCGTGATTTTCTCTTTTTTTTCGTCCGTGCACCACCGTCGGCTTCCAGCCGTGCTACAGACTTCGAACTTCCCGGAGAAATTTCACGGAGAAGAGAAAATTATGAGCGAAGCGAAAGTTTGTAATTGGCAAGTTTTGTTTTACTTTTTTTCTCCTCAGACATCTTCTCTTCTTTTTTCAAAGATTGATGAGTGGAAGTTTGGAACATTTTCATCAGACCGCACTCGAAAGGAATATACATATGTGTAGAATTTTGCGTCCGAGAAATTGAAAAATTCTTTTTTTTAATTTTCTCGAGCAGAAATTGTTTTTATAAAGATTTTATAAGATTTTTTTTTCCTTTCGTGTGCGAGACAGAAAGATCAGAGGACAGGCAAGAATATATTGGCGCGGTAGTTCACAAGCTCGCACGTGCCCAAGGAACGCGGGACGATGTGGAAAATTATGGTTGGGGTTGAAGAGTCGAGAGTGAGATTTGGTTGGTTGCGAAATGGAGGGAAAGAGACGAAGGAGGCTCTCTCGAGAGCTCGGTATCAGCGAGCGGCAGACGCGATAACCGCGTTCCTGCATGAAACGTCGTTTAGTCATCCTCTTCGCTGCTACGGCTCGGCTCGATTCCCCCTCATCTCAAAGACGCCGAAGCTTCTGTCATCATCGTCGAGCCAAAATCACCGCAACCACATTTTTACTCCATAAAGAACGAAAAACTCTTACAAAAAACTTTTTCGTATAAACAAATATTGACGCGACGGAAAAATTACATTATAAAGTTTCTTTACGAGCGATGCAAAAAATTATCTCTGTTCTCGACGATAAACAGGAAAATAAAATTAGGGATTTATTCCTGCATAAAACATCGTTTAGTCATCCTCTCATCGATGAAACAATTTATCAAAAATAAAAAAAATAAAACAATCGTGAATGTGATAAAAAATGTCACTGCAAAGTTTCATTGTACGTGCAAGAAATTATCTCTGCAGCGGTTCTTGACGATAAGCAGGAAAATAAAATTAGCGACTCGGAGATGGCTTGGAATTATTGGATCGGTATTGGCATTGGAATATCTAGAGAGCGGGGATCTCGCCAGGATCGTGTTCTGGAATATAACACGCTCGGTTCCGTGTGCGTGTATATACATCGCCGACAGGGAAAGGAATTATGTATGAAGGTACGAAGTGTACAGGAAGCAGGCTCGTACGGGCGAGTATTAAGGCGAATGTGGAGAATATAGTTTTGTACAAGGAGACATACAGGAAATTCTCGTATACGGAGGAACGTTATAACCGCGTGTAAACAGGCTCCCCGTGTGTGTGTGTGTGTGTTCCCGCACTGCTGGTTTAGCGAGTTTTGTCACTAGAAAGCAGGGAGCGCTGAGCAAAAGGCCAGGGTACACACTAGCTTTGCCAAAAGCGAGGATTCTCCTCCCTATACTCGTCTCTCGGAAACGTGCTGGTCAGTGTAACACACTCGTTCACCCTCGCGCTTCGCCAACTTGAACGGAAATTAACCCTCTAAAATTTCGCCCCCACAGCGTCAGCACACACGTTTTGTTACGACGCTTGTAAAAAACGCAACAGAGTGTGTGTGAAAGCTTGTAATGAGAAAACACAAAATTCGCACGCTCTGTCCTCGAATTTGGTCCCATTTCGGTTGCGGTTACATTTTTTCAGTGATAAAACGAGCTTTTGGAACTGAACGCACTCCAGCAGGGAAAATCTTAATGATTTTTCGTATTTGCTCATCTTTAATTACGGAATGGAAAAAAAACGATTCCTCTCGTGTCGGAGGAAATTGAGGCTGTAAAACATTTTTTGAATGGTGCACAAGTATACGTATGTATGAAAATATATACATGGATACGGTTATTACGGGGGGAGACGAGCCCTGGCACCTCACTAGTGCTCTCATAAGTCACACGTAAGGACTAAGCTCGTAAACGAGGTGAGTTTATGGTCTCGCAACCTGGCCTCGTTTGAAAGTCTCCTCGACTTCCTTCTTCCTCTTCTCTCGCTCCAGGTTTACGTATAAACTCTCCTCACGGTCGTTATACCGATCCGTCGCGTCACGCTTTTCTCTTATAACCGCTATATAAATGTCTCATCATGCTAACTTTCAATCAGCTCTCGTTTTGTCTCTTCGACGCACGCTATGAACACGCACCTTCCATTACCTCTCTCGATCACCGGCGAGAGAAATTAAAAAATGGAATTCCCCGAATCAATAACACCAACAAAAAAAGCACGCGAAGTGAAACATTTCTATTTCCGAGGGATTTTGTCCTCGTTGATTTGTCTGGTAAATGAAAACTGAAAATGGACAGAAACAAACGTGTAAGAGAATACCAAGGGTGTCATTTCGTAAAAAAAAAAAAATGAAAAAAGAACGCAAACGAAGTATTTCGCTTCATATTCATGCGCACGGGACCAGCGAGCTTTTTTCTTTCGCCTCGGCCACTTTTTCCTACGGTGGCGTACCCTATTGGAATGCATTGAATAAAAGAGATATGAATATACACGGATCCTCGAAATATATACATTCTAATGAAATAATATCGTCCCCGGACTCGAAACTATGCGCAACGAAAAATAGAAGAGGATGCCAGGCGAGAAGGGCTTGCGCGAGAAACGCGAGAACCGAGAACTCTCTCTCTTTCCTTTCTCAACCGCCCTCTCTCTCATATACGTAAATCATTCGCAAGAGGTTGTTGTATTTTATGTGGGCACAGTGGTGGAATCTCGGTGTACACGGTGCAAACCTTCTCTTTGCTGTCTCTGTCTTTCTCTCTCTCTCTCACTTTTTATCCTCGTTTTCTCTCTTCTTACCGGCGTGAAAATGGAAAAGTGGGCCAACATCCACTCGAAAACTCGTATATTTTGCTCGCTTCCGACATTAATGCCCTTCCATTCGGTTCTCTACCTTTTCCCGTCGTGAGCGCGAGATCTCCGATCGATAAAATTTTCAGAATTCGCGCGAGGCTCGCAAATTGTTCCTTGAGAAAACAATTTTCGAGGAATTTCATTGATTCGTCAAAAGGGAAGCAGCGCCGAGCCATCGTGAAACGAGTAAAACCAATATCCCTCGAACGAGCTCGTTGAGACTAATTTCAGATCGCGTGCTCGCACGACCGCCCCGTGCCTTGTCATCTATTAATTGGTATGTTCATTACGCTCTGACCCAGAAGACTTTCCGTGAATTTTCAACTCTATCCACCATTTTTTTTCAAGCGCGTATACATAAATGTAAACACGTACATTCTCACATTCGTATATAACATCCGAGAGAGAAGTCTGTCAGTCTGAACCGCAGTCCCGCGGATCGTTTTTCAGAATCGGTCGAGTCAGCGAGAATCCAAAGCGAGCGAAAGCTCATGCCCGTTGGCTTTCGCCACCATTTCTCTCACTCGCGGCTCCACACACGGACGTTCCGAAAATCTCTCCCTACCGCTCTCACGTCCAATGAATTCTGCTAATTGCAACGTCGATTGGCGAAAATCCAACGATTTTCGCTAGCATGTAGACTCGAGAACTTCGAACGAGTTATTCTGACCGAATACTGTATTTATACCCTTTTCGCTATCTTTCTTCCTCGCTCACCACGGGCGTATGCACATCCTTCTATTGCAAGCTTGAATGCCGCTCATTAACGTTTTCAACGTACCGCGAACGCTTGAATGCCTGTCTGCGTACAGGTTTAACGGACCAAAGAGTTTTGACCAATTTGCACACATCCGTCAAGAATATTTGCGCCCTTTTTACACTCGTGGCATTCCCGATAATACGTGCCAGGAATTTCAACAATTCGCCGATTGTTTTAACGAGCATTATCATTCCCCTCGGCAGAAAAGAGCAAAAATCTGGGAGAAAATTCTCACTAAAATCGGATCCCGGACACTTTACGAGAGGCAACGGGAGGTCACGGTCGTAAAAAACAGAAGAGAAACAAAGTCGTTGCTAATGTTTTTTTTTTCAAGACTCTGAATTTTATTTTTCATTTCTCGCGCATAGTGAACGATATCTTTTCTGGCATTTCAGGATCGAAGAAATAAAAACGGGAGATCGCTATGCGAGATCTCGAACTGGAATTCCTTGCAGCCGTATAAAAAAATAGTCTCGAGCGAAGTCCGACCTCGTCGAAGTAGCGACACGAGCCTCTCGCTTTTAAAAGAAATGGAATGAAATTTGCATGGTAAAATCTCTTACTCTTTTATACCAGAGGAGTTTGTACACGGAAGTAAACGATGCACGGAGCTCGTCTTGCCTCTCCCGTTCGGGTACACACTCGACGCTCATATATGTACAAACAAGACAATCAAGGATAATGACACGACGACGTTACACAGCCCGGCATGGAGTCAAGGGGGCGAGATTATTCCGCGCGACCCGAATGAGCCAACGGGAGGATACACAAAGTGTGCTTTTAGCGCGTGCACGTATTATATATGCTCGCATCGCGGCTGGTGACCTGGATACGATGAGAATTTCAATCCGAAAAGACGATAAGAACGTTCCTTTTTAAAAAAATGGATTTTTTTTGCTTCAAAAACTGATTTTTAATTCCGATCAGATGAATTCATTTTCCGACGGGAACTTTTGATCTCTCGTTGTGTGTTTAAAATCGTCGGATGTATACATATGTATATCTGTTGTACAGTGAGCGGCCTGTCCGCCCGTGTAAGGTCGCACAGAGAGAAGCGACGTTGAGCTTTTCGCCCGCCCGAGCGCTTATCTGTTACATAGCCTGCCACGAGCGACGCCTCTCGTCCGCGCAAAAGTTTCAACAGGCTTGCCAGTGCAGACATCAGACGCCTATATTTCTGCGCATAACTCTTCCGCCATCCATTCTCTCTCTCTCTCTCTACTCTCCTTTATCCCCGACGTGTATGATGTCGAGTCGCCCTATCTCCCCGAAGCCAAAATTTCCGCGACTTCTCTGCCCATGGCTGATAAATTTTCCTCAAACATCCTCACCAACTGCCAGCTGGAAAATGTTTTTATGAAAACAATCAGCTCAGAAATATCGATTTTTACTTACTCACCTAAGTACTCTCCAGAGAGGTAAAAATAATTTAAAAACCCACAAGCGTAAAATCGGATTTAATTCTGGTATTCGAATCCATGATTTTTCGAATAATAGTTTTTTGTATGGAAGGGCGAACATTTTTCATCAATTTCTGTCCAGGCTTCGTACGTGTATTTCTAATATCGAGGTGTGGAAATAGGAGAGACGCGATTGGAATAACTCCTAGTTCCAGGAGCCAACATCCCGTCATCCTGGGCCATATGACCCGAGGCTTGGAACGAGAATGAAAAAAGGGGAAAAAAGGGATAGTGAGCACGGGTGGAACGGATAAACGGCTCATATCTATAGAAGCCTAACGGTTGCATCCATTCCAGTTGCAACTGCAACTCCGGCATTCGCCAAATAAAATAGTCTCCCCTATCCTGTACGTTTCCTCGATTCTGCGGGCGCGAAGGTGTGAATGATGCATCAGACGACTGAGCCTTGCGGGCTCGTCGCTCGACCTCCCTCCGCCCACTCCGTACGCCATCAGCGTAAGAATTACTTTCCCTGAGCTTCCAGCTAGAAGTCCAAGAGCTTTTCACCCTCTTCGGGTCAAAGGCATGAGAAGGAAGAAAAAATAAAACGAACAAAAAAGTTTTCTTATCATTTTTTTCTTGACACTCGAGTTACAGTAATTGAAAAAATTGTGTTCACTTTTTATTTTTCAGACACATGCCACTTCGGATTCTACAACCTCGAGCTTGAAGAAATTCTTTCAGCAAGATTCAAGTCGGTGAGATGAGAGAACTGTTGGTAACAGCCGTGAATTTATGACTGGAATCACGCTACGACCGTAAAAATTGATCGTCCGCGATACGATCGCGATTAAAGTAGTAGATGCAATCGTTTCTGCAATGCGAAAGCAATCGACGCGGTGCCAATAATATCGGCCGATCGGAATAACATGCCAATCCTGAGGCTGAAGTTCCAGGAGTACGGCCAACATGTCAGAATTTATCCACGTGGCCTACGACGTCTTCCCCTCGTCGTCCTCGTACTTTTTTGCCGATTGGGCTCAGTCCGAAGCTTGGACGTTGGTAAGTTCATTTTTTAGCTCTCAACAATCTTTTACAATTTTTTCTTTCTTGAACATTGTGCGATATACACGAGTTAACCTAGAGGGAAAATAGGTAGTGGACCTCCATTATTACAATAATGTTTCCCGAATATCAAAAGATCGCCATTGGCCATTCGCCGGGCCATTGCCTGAATTTCAAGGGATTTAGAGCTCGAGCGTGTTTCTCGTATCAGAGCGTCCACGAATATCGTACCGTTGAAAAGCATCCGGTATACGTGTGGTATAACTATTGATGATACTTTTGGGTATCGTTTGTGAACCGTTATCCCCTTTGCTATAACTCGTAATGGGCTACGGATATGGCTTCACCCCGGGATAAAAAAAATCTGTTTACAGATAAATACGTAGGTGTGTTCGCTTCCCACGGAGTTTCGAAATCCTCCGCGAGATGAGAGCTTTCGTGCAAAGCCAAACGTCACCGTGAGATCAACCTACGAAATGGCACTAAAAGTCCCGAATCCACATATTTTTCCTAAACCCACTTATTTTTATTTTTCTCTCGCTCACGTATCAAATGTACATTCAGGTCTCTCGAAATATTTGCTTCAGAATAAAAATCTAGACGTCTTCTCACAAGTTGGATCTCTTTTAAACCTTAAGAAAATAAAATATTCTTAGTTGGTTTAAGAATATTTACTAAATTTATGGTCATTAATACTGGATGGATTTTTTCAAAAAAAGTCAATACATTGAGCTTTTTTAAATTCATGATGTTTTATAAATGAGAGTATGTAAGGTGTAGTGACAATATTTCGCTTTTGCTCTCTCATCATCTCCGGTAGAAGTATGTCGATGGTACCTCCGGCTTATGTACGTGTACTTTATCCCGAGAAAAGGATGAGAATGAGGAAGATGTTGAAAAATCGAGTGAACGCGGGAATAAAAAAAATTCTTTGAGGTGGGTGGGAGTATTATATAGAGTGTAACATGGCCGTCGAAGACATAGCTCATCCAACGCTATTCCGCCCGCGGTTATCCGGCTCCCGTACGACAATAAGTTCGCACAGGGAAGAGAGAAAGAGCGAGGCAGGATCCTTTCTTTATTTTCGTCAGACGAACGCTCTTCGTAATATCGCCAAAGCTACGAGGCAATTTTTTTACCTCTATATCATTCTTAAGAAAACTCGGTCTGCGCCGGGCTTCTTTGTACTTATTTTCGTCTCGACAAACTTTCGAAAGAACGAAATATCGTCCCGGAGGACATGTACAAAAATGCCATTATTTACTCGAGGAAACGAAGTAATTTACTTTTCATTCTTTTTTCGTCTATTTTATTTTTATTCCTCTATTTACGCTACGGACGGTGGTTGAAAGAAGAATGATTGATGTGACAAGTTGCATACGTGTTAATCAAAATCTTGAATACTTCGGTAGCCGAGCGGTAGCGCGCTTCATTTTCGCGTTTCTTTTTTTTGTCGGTTTAACCACCCTCGGTATTGCCTGAAGAAAACGGTATAATAATGACCCTCAGGGTGTACACGTCGTTCCTTGTCGGCGATGTATTAGCTGAAAAGCGTTCTCCCGCTTGGGGAAAGGCTGGAGAGTCCGTCGAGCAGTGCCTCTGGTAATAAATGCAAGTCCTTCATCACACTCACTCTCGAGTGGGAGACCGCCTTTCCCACTCCCACCTGAGAGCAAATGGGAATGTCAGCCGGGCGATGAATTAACAATACTATCTAATAGCTCCTGCTCAGACGCAGATACGGCCCTCTCTCTTCTAGCATAAACAAAATACATTCAGTGGCAAGTTCCATTGCGAATTGGCTAGACGAACCTCGCTGGAGACGCAATATTGCATTCCATTGTTCCTTAAGGTCCTTTCTGATATTACAAGTGCTGCTCTCTTCCGTTTCACGCAGACCGAAACCGTACACTTTTCTACAGAGAAAATAACGACTGAAATACTGCGAGTGAAGGATTGGATGATTTCAGAAGAACTTGAAGAGCCAGCGTAGTCCACATGGTGGCATAATGAAGCAGACTTAGACGAAAAGCTCAAGACCGCAGAATGCGGGCGTCAAACGAGACTGTGGAGCAGGCTGTGTTCGATCTCTGAGTGCATATACTTGCAGGCTGGCGCAAGGCCTCCGTTATATCCAATGAGACACGGCTGATGCGAACTACTGGCCTCTGATATTGCAGGCCAAGCCAACGGAGGTGCGAGAGGAAAAGGGAATGGGCGAGCGAAAGCCCGACGTTGCCGCTCGGTACTTGCAAGCTCTGCGAGCTTTCTCCCTAAGCGAGATTGTGGAGACCAGTAACCAAGCCTGTGTACTCCGTAGTATTTCGTATTAAGCATCCTCTATGCACGTTATTGTATGTGTATATACATTTCTCACAAGTGCGAGTAGCGAAATGGAAGCGTGGGCGAGACGTAGAACAGGACGATATAATTAATTTCATGCCCCTTCCAACCCCTTCTCGCCATAACGTTATCCCTTAGTTAATTTACGATATTTCATTTTCCCGAAACTGTTATGAAGCAGAGAAACGGAAGGAAAATCGCGAGAAAAGGCGCAAATAGAAATATTAACGAGACAATGAAACTCCAGTAAACGAGTAAAATGCACCAATCAGAATGATTTTTCTACTCGCAACCAAATTGCATTTTCTGTCAAGAGGCGGAGAAAAATGTAGAAGTTATTATTCAAGACAGAGCATCCTCCAGTCACTCCTGCGAACCCTCTGTTTTGCCTGTAATGAATGCAAGCAGCGAAGGTTGACTACAAACGCGTTCAAAGTTGTTCCCAAGCGCTAATACCACGGTGCGAGGTGAAATGAGCGAGCGAGGATGGAAAACGAGTAACTCGGTTCTGCGAGGCTCAGTTTGAGAAACGGACGAGTCTGGGGAACTGATGGAGGAGCAAGAGAGAAAGAAGCGAGGGTCGAATGGTCGGATTTGCCAGACCTCCGGCTTCCAACGGCTAATCCCACGTCCGTTGCATTCTACAGTTTTGAAACTTTCCTATACGTTTGCCTACACCGCGGGCGAGTCATTTCTCCCATGTAGCTACGTAGTCACCTACTCCATCGGCTGTGTAACGCGTATCGTATATAGTCGTATCCTGTCCTCCCTGTCCCGTATTCGCCTAGCCCGGGTAAGCACGTTGCTGTAGTTTAAGTGCCACTACGCCCAGCCTGAGACTAGGTTACTCCGGACTCTGCAATTTATCATGGCCTACGTCCGACATTTTCACGGGAAACCATCGCCAACCTCGCCAGCTATATCACTCGATGACCCTGGGCTTCGGCTTCATACTCGGCCGGATGCTTCCAGCATGCATACTTGGATATATTGGTCTCACAGCAACCCTGCTCACCCATATTCAGTCTCCCACTTGCATTATAACGTCGGCCCCCCTTCTCAGATGCTTAGCCCAATTGGAGATCTATTGTGTCCGGAAATATCCGAGTCCAGTTGTACCAAAAAGCCATTCGCAAAAGTGCTTATTCCCAATGAAGCTGCATGTGTTGGTCATTAACGGAAAAATTTCAAGCTGAAGATTGAGGATTAACAACTTAGAGCTAAACAAAAAAATTAATGGCGATTCCCTTATGAATCAATTATTCATCAATGAGGTACTTTTCTTTGGCGTAGGAACACCATTAATAATAAAATTTTCTTTTTCACTTAATACTCTGCAGAGTTCTGGAAGCATTCCGTAATAGAAACTTGATGAATCGCTGCTGAACAATTTGAACGCAGAGTTTCATTATAGATCAAACATTGATGGATCTCAGTTTACAATTTTCTCTTGGTTTCTCATTCACATCGGCGGTAATAAGATGAAATATGATAGGAGTTTGCATTGGGTAGGTCTGCCGACGTTATTGGTGAAGATGAGTCTAACTTCCACAACACCGAAGTAGAGATGGAAACGGAAAACTGTCCTTGCCAAGCTTTAGAGTAGATGCGATAGAAGATAGATAGACCAGTCGGTGTTAACGTTACAGTCGTTGACTTAGGTATAGAAATGAAGATAGGAAGGGAAAATAAAACATTGATAGAGTATTGCGAGTCTGTGTGATTGCCGCCCCGATACAGCCATTGTAGAAATCGTCTTTTGTTGGGAGAAAGTGATGTAGAAGTACCAATCGAGATCAGTATAGGTGGCGAAGTACCGAACTGTAAGTTCTGTACCGTTCAATGTCTTTTTTGCCAATGAATTCCACGGAAACTTGACTGATGACTACAGAGTTCTTGGAAACAGTTCAAGTTGCGTCGATGTCTATTTGCAAAATATTTCGAACTTCCAATCGCAACACATTCACACAAAGTACAAACTGACCAGACTTGAATACAACACAAAGTGCAACAAATTCGCTGAAAGAGACCAATCCCTCTTCACATTCCATTGAGCTTTGTTTCCTGTTCCCTATTAATAAAGTAGGGTTGTCAATGTTTCGGTCGCGTAATCGAGTTTCGTTTAGTTTCCATGGTAACGAAATTCATCGATGACATTTCGTTAAACGTCAAAAATCATGTTTAAGTTTGAAAATGAAAAGAGAGCGTAAAGAAATAAAGAGAGAATAAAGAAAATGATTTAAGAAATATACGAGTGAGTTTATAAATATATAAATATTCAATCAGTGTACGAT
>JAPYYX010001341.1:0-26863 GCA_030522605.1 Cremastinae sp. B BG-2022a | reverse complement strand
ATATATATATATATATATATATATATATATATATATATATATATATATATATATATATAGAGAGAGATATATATATATATATATATATATATATATCTCCTTCTGTGTAAGAGCGCAAAAGCAAAAGATTTCAAATGTCCTTCAACCCAAGTTCCCAAACGAGTCAAAAACGAGAAAAGAAAAAGAAAGAGCGAAAAATAGAGACGCTGAAGACACTAAGGAAGAGAAAATGGCACAGAGAGAGAGAGAGAGAGAGAGTGCGAGTGACAATGAGATTTCCACAGTCTTTACCCACCGAAAGAACGCACGGATAACATTAAGAATGCAGAGTAGACTTATCGAAGGGTGAGGTCATATCGCTCGGAACGATCGGGTAGCCTTTGTCGTTTATTCGAAAAAGCGGAGAAGAGGGCTTTCGCCCTCTCACGACTCTGTCTTCGTAGTCGTCGTCGCCGCATGGAAAAGGAGTTTGCGAGTCGTTTTCAGCTCTCTGCACAGCCGAGAAGTACAGGCAGTAATTCAGACGGCTGACTCGTGCGGAAAATCGTTCTAGTGATCGTTTGGTGCAGCGTTGAGCAAACCGTAGACGCGTGTTTTCCGCACGAGTATGGGATTAAATTTACAAACCCAAATTCTTGAGCAGACCGTCTATATACGAAAAAGGAGAATAAAATCTTGGCTTTCAGGAGCTAAAATTTCAAAGGAGTTTCCAATAATCGGGGTCTAGAATCGAAAATATTTCGGGCTCAGAGTAATAACGAACAAAAGTGCTACGAGTCGATGCAAACTTGTCCACCCAAGGCTCACCAGGACACTTGGTATGCATATTCATGAATTCGCTTTAGGACCAGTTTCAATCGATGTTCTGTAATATTCAAAGAATTTTCTGTCTTTACAATTCGAGATTCATCGTGCTGTGTGGAGATATCCGAAGTATTCCGCAAAAATATTCAAGAATTCGCTTTTCCCTTGATTCATGACATCCACGGATCTAATGTGGTTGAATGGAAGCTCCCCTGTATCTCTTAATATATTCGTTGAGTTAAAGGGGTCGATCAGTAAAATTCTCTGCTTCTATTCCGTTCGATTTATTGTTTGATATTCAAATATTAAAAAGTATATCATGCGAATAATTACGTTACCATACTTTAAAAATAGTGAAAAAAGGCCGATCAATATGGGATTAGTGTATTACATGGTAATTTTACACTTTATTTAATTATCTTTAAAGCCATAAAATAGTCACGAAAGCCGCACAAAAATGTCACTGACAGATTCGTGCAGATAATATATTTAGTCCGTGGAATTAATCATTTTGCTTGATTTGGATTTGAGTAGGGTATATTAGAGGAGAAAATAGTTTACGAGCAGAGAGCCCGCTCTTTCACTCATAGAGCGCACACTGTACGAGCATTACGAGCCTTCCAGTGATCTGACGAATCGTCGATTCGAGGAAACGTGTGCAAGGATGCTTGAAAATGTAGCCAGCTGGCCGGGCTATTTAAACGTGAATTTACCGAGAGCTTCCATTTAGATAACAATAACCCGTGATGTCGAAGCACACAAAGATAAACTTTTATTATCATTTCAATGGTCAAATGCTGTTACGAAAATCGGTACTGAAACCTGTTCTTTGCTCTGCGAATTGAATAATGAATTATTGTGCATATATCAATTTTTTGGCAGCATTATTGAAATATCGTGTAAATCAGTTCTATGGAATAATTGTTCTTGAGAATAAATTTGAATCCATAACAAAAATTTGCCGATTCGCATAGAAAAGAGTCTTGGAAAATAAAATTACACCGTCCGTGTACAAAAGTGGCGAAAAAAGCAACGAATCACAATAATGTAATTCTGCTTTATCTCGGGATACAGTAGCCCAGAGAACTTGGGGGATGAACAAATTTGCGCAGGTTTGACGATTCGGCTAGACCCTATGTATTTTTTGACTACGAAAGACCCTTCGCGTTCTTCGTTTTCCATGCAAATTCAATGGCGACTAAGGGCAGTTTCCCAGACTCGAAAGAAATTGTGGATTCTGTCGTAACCAGCGAGCGACCGAGTGATTCTGAGAAGGATAGAAATGGAGAAAAGAAAGAATAGAATGAAAGAGAGAAACGCTGCATGCCAAAGTCGAAACTTCAAGGACTTAGATACGGAACGAGACTGGCTCTTTCATGCAATTTCACGCTTTCAGATTGCTCATTCGCTTCATTGGATCGCGCGAAAGAGTTACGAGAAACTTTTTCGAATCGCAAAAAGGAAGTGATGGAAAAAGAGGACAAGAGAACACGAAGGGGAAAGCCAACATGCCACATTGAGCTTGTTTTTAATTTACTGCCTTGCTAATGCTTGCAGTTGTCCACTTCGTCGTCATTGCCATAAGTGCTTCCTCTTTCTTCCAACATTTTTTGAAACTACATTTATGTTTTGGATAACAATTGAATACATTTGGTTGTAGATAGCTACAATGATGCAAGCTCGTAGCGCTTTTATATCGTTTATTTGTTTCTCTCCAATAATTCCACCATAAAATTACTGACTCTGAAAATCGAAACCTTCAGTTGACAGCAGTTATACAATCATCATCGTCAACAACATTCTTCTAGAGTTTTGGGTATTAAAGGATGTTTTTATTTTTAATAACACATACTTTTTATTCCGTCGTCTACTACTTATTGTTTATCCTTCTCTGATCCTTGACTTCAAACCTCGCTAGTGGAGTTATCTTCATGGCAGGCACCAGAGGGCATTTTCGGGCCAGAGGGAGAGCAAAACTCTCGAGAGAACTAGACTCGCTTCGAGAGTATTTGCAATCGGCTTATGCAAACTTAATCGCTGCCATTGCCAGAGCGACTATCGTACCAGTCTGCATCAGAATAACGCAACCCCAAATATGTATATGTGTCTATTTTCTGTATATGTGCAAATACATAGATATACTCTAAAAACGTCTCAAGTGTTCAAAAGATATTCATTGCCCGTTTCGATTTGCTTTCGAAACATTAATTTGATACCATTAAATAGATAAATTGCCATTTTTCAATTATTCTATCGGAATAAGGAGAAAAACGACCTTATGTAAATTACAAAGTTCATTTATCAGGTTTTATTTCATCGAACTCATTTCAAATGCGATTCGAACAAATTACTGACCTTCTGTAAATAACATATGAAATATGAAGATGAAGTAGTTTTTATAAGGTTATTCAATGGGTAAACAATTATACTTATTTTACCCATCATCGAGATTTGGCGATATACAGTTTTTGATTTCGTGCAGCTCTACCAATTTCAATGTGCCAGTAGCACAATGGATGGCGAAAACGAAGTCTGTCAACAAACGCACCACGAACAAAAAAGTTGCGAGCAATAACGTGATTCTTTGCATTCTTTTTTTTATAGACGAATGTATTCTCACTAATATCAGTGTGGTACACAAAGACTCTAAACGATTCAACGGTGGTTGGTGTGAACACGGAAAGAATCGAGGATAACAGAGAGGAGTGAATCACGAAAAACGATGTGAAAAACGGCAGAGTGGTTGCAAGATGCCTCAACGTAGTAAGGGACAAAATCAGTGCTCTGAACAGACCTGGTGACGGAGTTTCGCTTGTGTACTGCGGTCATATAGGAAAGTTTCGCAGTGAAATACTGCGTTATCGAGCGCTAGTCTCATTCCCGTTCTTTTTTCTCCTCTTTTCCTTCCCATCTTCGTTTTTCTCATTTGGCTACAGTCAGAAATCTCTTGAAAAGTTGAGGAAACGCGTACACTCCATCAGAGACTCGCCTTCCAACATAAACATCGCATAGTGTAAGTCTCGCGAACGTAATGCAGTCCCGTGCACCATGATACACATTTCAATCATGATGCACGGTAGTCTTGTTTTTTCCATCTTAAATAACGTATCGCTCCACAACTGGCAGACACATTTTGCTGAAATTGATAACACGGATGTAATTCGCATTAAACTTGAAATCGTTTTATTTCCGTTTTATTCTTAGATCCTACTATATTTACGTTTTTCTTTTTATCCCCTTGCAACTTATCGCTTTAAAAGTTCTCCTTCTAGCGTCTAGATGTGTATCTCGAGAGAATAACTACGCCGGTTCCGTTTCCTTCTTAGCTATCCGTAACGCCGAATGCTGAGTATTTCGATGCGTTCATTGTTTTCTCACCGAGAATTTTTTTTTCTAATTTTTTGTATCATTTTACTTACTATCCACCAGATTTTACTTTCGTTTTACGTTCTCTTAAATATATCTAACGCTTTCCACTAGGTTTTGTGATACAGTTGTTAGATAACCAAAATGTGAATAACAAATGTCATCGATCAAAAAAAAATCTTGAAGTCCATACGAATTGTCTATGTAGAAGGGCTCGTATTACAGAACCCTTTTGACGCATTTTTCCGAGAAAATTATAGATATCTATTCGAGACTCATTCATATTTGGTGGATTTTTGCGAAATTTCCACGATGAGTTCAGGTATTCGTACGTGTATAAGGAATTGAATTGATCGTATTGTATTATAGATGGTTCGTATACATGTATAGGACCGAAACTGAACGAAAGGTCGTGTACACTTTTGTCGATGTAAGGCTCGACCTCGTTTCCGCCGCGTCGAACCGGCTTCATCGGCCCATCGATTTCATTCGTGGCCGAAGGAAGGAGAGTGAAAGAGAGAAATATAGAGGGAGTGCGCGGAGCTGAAAGGAGATGAGGAGGCACATCGGCTAGTTGAGCAAAGGGTGGGAGAGAAGGTACGATGATTAAGGATATCAACTGACAGCGGGCGATCGTCGATAGCGTATATACGTTACGGTTAAGGTATTCGTTACACGTGTGCACACTTTTCTCAACCGAGAGGTTGGTATACGGCTGATGGATATTCTCTTTCTGTGTAAGGTACATCGTGTACCGGAGGTATCAATATACACGCACAGACATAGACTTGATTCGCCCGTTCAGATATATACGCTCTACACAAGCTTTTCTCCATCTTGCCACGAATCACGAACCTAATCTAGCAAACCGACACGAAAAAGTGAGAACGAATCGAGGCTGTTTGAAGTAGCGGCAGTCAGAGGAGGCGTATGGATCGGTATGTCCGGCGTCTATACGTACCGTATACACGCTCTGTCGATCCAAGATCTCTCTCTGCTTCTCTTTATAACCAACGTGATCGGAGTGAGAGCGACGTTAGGCAAAAATAGAAAAAGGGCAAGAGGCATGGGAAAAGTAACCTCTGATCGGAGGGGTGCGCGCTTGGAAAAAGGAAGGTGCGAGAGTTGAACGTGAAAAAGTGGTCAAGTATTCATCAATGGCATCCCTCGAGTTTTCCTCCAATTTGTTTTTCTTCCTCCCTTTTACCGAGAGCGACAGATGTATCGTGTTTAAAGACGTTAGTTTATCTGTTTTTATCATCACCGAACAATCTAGGAGGTGTCCACAAATACAAAGAGCGTTGATGAATAACGTCAAGATAAAAAGTTTGAGAGGCTTATGCGCTGGATCCTTACAAGAATACGAAACTCGTTATTCGTAGCATGAATAGAGGAATCTTGACTGCGGAGGATTTTTTCTGACCCGCGATAATGGCTAGGAGGCTTTTGACGCGAAACAATACTGATTCGCTTCGTAATGCTTCTTTATTTAATCTTTTTCCCGTTTCTTCCGCGTTTTTTCTTCCTTGTTGGATCTTTTTACAAAACTTGTCGGTAACTTATTTTAAAGTGAGTATATTCAGATGGATGTGTGCATAATCTGTATCGTCACTCTCTGCGACCCTCCCGTAAAAAAATCACGCAGTTGCTCGCTCGCTCTGCGGATCGTCCCCTTAACATATTTTTCTTGTTCACTCCGGATCAAAAAGAAGGGCGATACGAGAACCAGGTCCATCAATTACCCGGTCGAACGATCTCGAAAAGGGAAGAGGAGAGAAGAACAAGGGCGAGAAACAAGACATTAAAACAAGCGAAGCGTTTAGCCATAGAGATATGAGATTTGTTGCATGTTCGTGATGTTCCTACTTTTCTTTTGCTCCCGTCCATTTGTCTTTCTTGCTTTCGGACAACGCGACGAAATTCTATATAATAATGACAGAGACGACCATGATGAAACTTCTCTGCTCAATGGAGCGTGAAAGGAAGAAAAAATGAGAAAAAAAGACAAAAAAAGAACAGAGCGTAGATATAAAGAGAATCCTCTCTCTCTCGTGCCGCACGGCAAAGAAAAATTAAGAGCAGCAAGCGTCAGCGAGGGAGTTTCTCGGTATATATATTACCGAAGAAAAATCAAATGTTTCGATATCGTGGTAGATAAGATAATGAGGGTAAATCGAGGGACAAGAAATCTTCATACATATATATCTCGAGGAATCCGAGGGGATCGCGAAAAAAAGAATATTAAGATTGTACACTTTTTTGTCCCGATTGTTCTCACTCCCGGGTACCGTCGTTGTGCTACTCTCATCTAGGGGATTTTCCAAGTTTTGCAGGTTCTTAAACTCCGAGATCCGCCACCCACCAGTCTTCATTTACGTGGAAAAGCGGACTTGTGGAACAGCAAAAGATTCTCCCTTCCCCTGTATATATAGCTCGAGCTGAACCCAACAGAGTCATATACTCAACAACACTTTCTTTACTTTCTCACTTTCTCACTTTCTCACTTTCATAAGTCGTTTAATCTTATAAACGCTGTGAAACGCTTCGTGAGTATTATTACTCGATGAACGACAAAACCGAAACTTTTAAAAACGGGAACCAAAAGAAAGAGAGCACTCGTCGTCTAGAAAAAGTCCTCATACCAGGTTGGAGAAGCAAAAAGATATTATAATCAAGTGTCCCTTTTTGTCATTTTTTCGCAAGCGACCAAAAAACCCCGAACAAAATAATATACGAGAACAAAACGTCCATTCTCAATCTACTGAAAAATCATATTGAGAAATATAAAAGATGGATGATGGTAGTTATCACGTCATTTTCACGCGTACAATTCAAGAATAATGAATCCCCTAGAACACGAGAATCGCTGTTGTACCGCCATTTCCATAACTTAAGCTTCAAGCTGTTGTAAAATCAGTATCACGGCATGAGATAACGGAGATATTCGCTAAATCGTGTATCCTTAACATACGTATATAAAAGGTGAATGCTTTACCATTCTAAGATCCATAACGCGTTCTCTCCTTCCCTCCCTGGTCTGGCGTCCTCCGAGTACTATCGTAAAGCCAAGTATTTCACCTGCATTCGAGAGACGACTAATGTGCTCGCAATATATTTTTGAAAAGTATTCCGGAGGCAATTTTGTACGAGAGCTTCGCCGTGGATATTTCTACTGGGTGCTCCCGCCGCCGTCCTCGTTCTTCGTTCCTTCCTTCTTCTCCGCGGAGAGCCATTATTATTTCCACCGAGCATTATTCACGATGCGCGCATCTGCAACCGAGCTCGTCTCTTTCTCTCACTCTCTCTTTCCGCCCCATCCTTGCACTGTGTGCCATAACCTATACTGCCTTTGCTTCCTTTCTTACGAGTAATCGATTATCGAATCCTATACAGAAACACGGCATATCGAGTCCGTGGGCCGTTATCGGTATTCCTCTTTTTAATTTCCTACTGCCATTGCCGCACAAACATACAAGTATGCAGATATATCAGTTAAACAGATTCCTGCCGCGACGTTTGCCTTTTTGCGACGAAAGACTCTTGCTAAAAATCAAAGGATCTCTTATTTTGTGAACAGGAAGAAACGGCGAACGAAATCAATCGTGCATACACAGACACGCACACAAACAGACTTGAATACGTCCATAGTAGTCTCCCGCAACCCGCTAGTTTTATCGATTGCGTCCAACCTGTTTGTCCACGGTCGATCAGTCAAATAAAACAGATATTGCAAGATAGAGAGTGAGAGATCTCGCGCGTTTGCCTGCGATGCACAGTAGCGAGTCAACAAAACCAACTGCCTTTCACAATAGACTATATTCTGCCGAAATACACAAATACTTCTACGTTTCGCTTTTCATATACAAGAAATAACGGGAAGTGCTAACACACAGATTACGAGGGCATTCTGCAGTGACAATCTTTCATAGATAGAGTGAAATTTTCATGATGATAAAAACCTGGCATTGTTATGAATTTATGAACATTTTCCATTTTGTCCTGTATTTTCCAAGTTCCAAAAGGTCGTAATATTTTATTTTTTATATCGATCTCGTTGTTTACATAAAATACAGATACACAATGAACGAATTTTTTATTTTCACTAATCGGTTACAAAGTGTCATGTCAATTTTTATTTTCGGTCGATTGCTCTTTAATTGTAAGTACTTATGTTTTTTGACTGTCTCGGTTGAAGGTTCGTTGACGAATAGGAATGGGCATAAGCGTGAGAGATTCGCGGTTTGTCTCACACGTATTACGTACTTTTGACGGATAGTATAAATTTAATGCTATCCGTTCCAAACTCGTCGATATTTTCTCCCGGCGCACATTTTTAATGATCAGTATGCCAAAAAATATCGTTATCAGAATTATTATGGATGTGCTGAGCACGCTTGTACGAGTGGATGTGTATGAATGCAGAAAGTAAAAAGATGTGAAAGGTAGCATTAAAGGAGGGCACAAATGGAGAAAAGTGTTTTATGATAGGGTTTTACCACAGGTAAATACATACGTTGCGAGTGAATGAACTGACGAAAGCGCCTCGTGTCAAATCAATTACAATTTCTTAACTATCAGTTTCAATACTGTTGTTCAAAATAAATATTCTGATATGTTAACGTAGCTCATTGCTACGTAGTCATGATTCTACATTATTGTACGTTGAACTAGTGAACCGAAACTTCAATAATAATAAACTATAATATGAATAACTTTCTTAATTGGGCAACAGGAGAATAGAACGAGAATCATGACGAAAAATCGGAAAATCTCTTTTATTCTCCTCCAACGTAACATACGATACATACTGCTCAGATTTCAACTTTCAAACTAATAACCGTATCAAAATAACTGGAAGGTATATTACTGTTGTGAAAGTAGAAGGTAAACAAAAAATTAGTGGAATCAAAATAATATAGTCTTTATTAGTTAACAAGAGAATAATAGAAAATGTTAAGATCTTTATTGCAAATTTTGAATCTAAGAGCTCTAATAATGATGAACATAAAAGGGAATTAATCAGTCTCCACAATTATATTGTATATTGTTTTCAATTCTGAATGTATTTAGGGTTCCCTATTTTATTCGTCGTCTTACCCTGAACAATCACATCACGCATTAACGTATGTGTACTATGAGGAAGGCGGGATCTAAGAAAGTGTACGTTACCTCGCGATGGCGGAGAACACGTGAAGCAAGTCTAGCGCATGCGAACCGTACTCTATTTCTATGAGGGAGAGCTCAAGCGAAAACGGCAGAGGATCGAGTCAGTTTGGGTTGAGGTGAGAGCGAGAAAACGCGAGACCGAGGGAGATTAGGGTGGGAGTGAGAAACGAAGCGTTGACTCGGCGTGGTGGTTGTGTTCGCAACCCCTGCGTGAAGCGACCGTCGAGCTCACCAGTCCGCACCGAGATTCCGGCGCGAAGTGTCGTTTGTCGTCGCGGTGTGACAAGTTCGCTAGATGGATGTCGCCGATTCACACCATCGTTCAAGCGCTCTACGTCGTCGCACTCGTCTCAACCCTCGTGGAAGGTCAGTTCGCTGATATATTTATTAAAAGAAAAAAATTGTTCCTGTCTCATCGATGATCAACTGGCTCGAGCTCGATATAGCAGCTTATCACTTTTTTTTATCTATAGTGTGCAAAGACTGTGCGTTAAAAGTCGTCCACGGCGTGATATTCGATATGGGTTTTGGCGATACGGAATTGCTGAAAAATCGTCAATCTGACGAAATTAAGAATAGTGCAGTGAACACGTGTTTGAAATATAAGTAGGAATTTTCTGAATCCTTTGATTCATGGTACCATCGTTGCGTACTCCTCTCATGTTTAGGCCATTACGTAATTTCTTGTTCTTCAAAATGTAGTTTGTACTTCGAGCAGTGTTGATGTATGGAAATGTTTTTTCAGCGGTACTGCAGCATAATGATTCTCCTATCTATACCCCTCTTTTTAACACGCTTTATTAATCCATCGTTCATCGCCCTACGTTCTGTTCCGAAGTGTTTGTCGACCTATTGAAACAGGCAAAATTTTAGTAGCAAGAAAGGAAAAAAGAGTGTTTTTAAGTCTGATGTTAGACACGTACGGTCCATTCATTCAACTAGTGAATTCACGCTGTCGTTCCTACCATAAAATAATAATCTGGAATTAAGATGAACAAAATAATGACACCAGGATGAAATTTGGTTCTTGCATAATGCGCGAGAATAATAAATTGGGCACCTGACAGTAAAGGGTGTCAAAAATATGCGATTAAGGGTGAATCATCGTAGCTCTGTGAGTGAAAACTTTGAATCGGAAAAAATACAGCAGAGCTTGGGATCGCATGCAGACCAAAACTCATCGATCTTTCCGGTATAAGAGAAAGTTGTTCGCGCGATGTTAATCATGAAGAAGGAAGCGAGTTATCTGGATTTTACGCTAGAGGACGGAAGGAAGGAAGGAAGGATGCTGGAGCAGGGAAAAAACGTCGCTAAGGATGATAGCAAACTGGGTGTGGGTTCTTCGAGAGAGAAAGACTTTTGCGCGATTGGCTCTCGCAAGCTCGTCTCTTCCTTCTCCGATCCGATGTGCGATTATCCCTCGGTATCCCGATACATTATTTATCGGCGTTGCTACCCGACGCACGAGTCACCCCTACCGTTGCGAAACTCTGTTAGACCTGGAAATCCAGCAGCGGCGTTTAGATTTAAAGAGGGACCAAGAAGGATCTAGACGTTAAGTTCTCTCTTCTTTCCTGAGAAAGGAAGTTTTATCTGCGAAATCCTCCGGATCCTTATGGCTCTTGTGCTCCTTCTTCACCAATATATACATATAAAGCACTTTTACGAGAAGTATACGTGTATTATGATCGCGGAGATCGCTGAAATTCATGTAACACACTATCGGATCTATTGATAACACACTTTTTGGGATCCTTCCTCACTGTAGAGATGCGGAACCGAAAGGCTTTTATTCGCGATTCCGCAATCGCTCCCTCTTTTTTCCCTCCCTCTCTCTCTCTCCTATTCTCCAACTCACGCCTTATTCTCTTTGTTCTTCTTCCTTCCAATTCTTCTCTTCTTATTTCTATCCGGTAAACTTTTCTCCAGCTCTTCGGCCTCACCCTGCGTAATCTCACCATTGATCATCGAGGAGAGAAAGCTTCCCGTCGGCGCAGTTATACCGGCAAGCCCAGTGCCAGCTTTTTTCTCTCGCTTTTCGTTTTTTCACATGCACACCGTATGGGCCAAGTTTCTTGCCATCAAGACCGTGTCGGTGGTAGTAGTAATAACAGGGAGAGAGAAAGAGAGAGTATCCGTAGTGGTGGTAAGCCAGAGTAGAACCAGACTGCCTAGCAAAACCTGGCGAGGGGTTGCAAAAGTGCTTACGTAATACCATTCTCGCAAGGATATTCAAACCTTTCTCTTCCTCTCTTCGTTTTTTCACGTCTTTTTTTATACAATTTCATAGTCGTTTCTGAAATATCTTGGGCGAGACGTTCACCAGAGTCCAAGCTATGGAGACATTCGACGAAATTTTTGTATTGCAAAATCCTCGATAAAATCATCGAGATTTGACTCAATAAGGATTTTCATCCCTACGAAAAGAAAGAGAGAGTGTATGTGTGCGTTTCTCTACGTGCTCGATTCCTTCTGCTGTTCCCAGACACTCGTAACTTCCATATAAAGTTGGGATACAAATTGAGTGAGCGATCCAGATTTGCTTTGTCGGAAGATATGGAAATTCGAGCATACATTCTTCAAATCTTCCGGATTCATATTATTTGTTATTTTGAATCAGCTTATGTGATTGTTAAAGTGTTACTGTCAAAAATAATAGTAATGTAATAATTACATGGCATGTGAGCAAATAAAATTTTTCAAAATCCATCGCCATCAGAAGATAGCAACTTTCTGGACAAACAACATTGGGCCATTGAGACAAGCGTTCGTACATGATATTTTTTGCCAAAAATTAGCCAAAAGCCTGATTGAGACCCGATCCAAGAGATAGTGCATTGTTTGTTCCGATATCTATTGTGCTCAAACATTCAGATCTATGCACGTTTTATGACTTCATTTCACAATTCTCTTTATCTCAATGTCGGTTCTTTTGTATTCACGTGCAAAGGCCGTTAATATATACCAATGCTATTCGATTTGAGCACCGAATTGATGATTGGATAGAGCTTCCTATTCAATGAAGGCCAGACTCTCCGTAGCTCGTTCTCATACCTGCGTTATCAGAACGACCCTGCGAGATTATCACCATTGGAGGAAATCTATTCAAATATGCCGAATAGTTCGTCAATTCTATATCAGGCTTTTGTATCTCAGTATATATTTTTTACACCTTGATGAAATGGAGTATTCACCAAACATTTAGCAAATACTACTCTCCAAAAAGCTATTTTGTGTGTTGAAAAGTGATGAAATAATCTTGATGAATATAGTCTTAAAAGCTTGTTTTTTTAATTTATAGAATATTCCAATTCCAGAAGCTAGCTCAGCATTGTGCTATATTATTGTTCAATCGCTTCAATAGGTTGTTAATTCTGAAGGTACCGTTAAAGGGTATCGATGTATATTATTTTGTTATTAAAAGAAGCTATGAAAAACATATGCACGTTTATTTTTATTAAACTATATTTTATTAAACTGTATGGAAGATTTAATCTTTTTCATGCACTGAAAAAAATGTGGCGATTTCCAATGAAATATTAGTTGGTTCAATTCAATATTTCATTGGATCTATTTAATATGGACGAATCAATTAAACATTTCATTGGAAATGGCCATCTTTTTTTTTCAGTGTGTAAAACGCACTAACGTCACAAAAAGCGGCTTAAATTCTATGAATAATTTTTTAACCTTTAAAAAGCATCAGACTCTTTTGATGCAAAGTACTTATTATTAATATCTTTGAAGTACACGAGAAGATTTCGTACATTACGCTTACAAACTTCAATCAAAACGGTCCATTGCAGCTTTGTGAACGAGCTTTCCAATGAAATGATTACATTGCATTAGCTTGTGTAATTATAATAACGACAAGTTTTTTTTCAATGACTTCACAACTTCAACAATTTCAACAATTATACTTCAATAAATTGTAAGTTTTAAAATACATTTCAGGAAATCATGAATAATCGCAGAACAATGCTTAAAACTACAAAAAAAAATCTTTTCGTCTCTGTTGAAGTCTGTTCTGTTCTTTACATTTAATAAACCAACTGTTAAATATTTTAAAGATTTTTTTATCTTTTCTTAATATCGGCTCCTTTATGTAATTTCAGCTTAACTTTACACACTGCCATTTGAGAAAAAACTCTGATTTCCGACTTCTTTATTCCGTAATTTATCAATACTTTTGAATGAATCTATTCGTTTTTACAGTCAGGATGAAAAAGGCATGCGTGCGTCATTATTGATATAAATTCGGACTAAACACGAATGTATTGAATTTTCGTTGGTGGAATAGTAGGATAATCCACGGTAAGGTAATTCATGGCCCCAGGATTGCAGGGATATGGAAGAGAAAGAAGGAGGTGGAATACGAAAAAGTAGAGATGGAGTCGCAGGAAAATGGCAATTCCGCAGTGCTGCCGCGGAAAAAATAGACGAGGAGGTTGTATAAGGGGTTGAGGGCTCAATGCTGGAGTGTAACTACGTCGGCTCGTTTGGTCTGACTTTCAGAACTAGCACATCAACCGATTCAACTCTGTCGTGTCCTCGAACAGGAGTAGAAAGCTGCCGAAGAGAAGGCAAGGCTCTCCTCACTTTATGTACATTTATATATATGTATATACTATATATATACATCTTTTTTCCATTGTCCGCTCTCCTTTCCACGATTCGTTTCACCCTCCCACCCTACTCTCTCACTCTTTCTCCCGTTCTTCCTATCTTTTTCTCGTTGCACCTTTTTCACCACATTCTTTCTGTTTCTCAATGCCCGTAGCTCTCTTTTGTCATTCGCCATTGCTCACAATCTCTACCTCTTCGTTCTCCTCCGTATTTCGAGCTCTACGCTGGGCTCCTCGCTCTTCTCTGTCGCGGTAACCCACGAAATTGCCACCGTAAAATATCACGACCGCGAGAGAGAAACGGTCAAGCCCAGGCAGTCCGGCTCAAGAGTGTAGATCAAGAGAGCTCACCTAACCCTGCATGCACCCTTTCGTCTTTCTTTCTATTTTCTTTTTTTTTCGCTTTTCATCCACCTAGCGTATCTGAAAATACTCTATTTCTGATCCCAACTACATTGATCTACTATATATGTCATGCGGTAAATGAAACCGGATCCTTAACCTCCTAATATTTCTTATTTTGGTTTTGGTCCCAATGTAAAGGGTGAAATGAATAAGTAAAGTACTGCATTTAATAAAAACAATCACGGAATGTTTGTCGTCCAATTTCCAACAGAGAGGGAATAAGGGCAGAATTTGTTCCAGGGAGTTACAAATTTTGTTAGCTTGAGTAAGGTAGAAGATAAATTGTCCACTATATATTATAAGATAGATAGAAGCGGCATATCGAAAATTCATTTTTCATGAATTAGACTTGACACAAGACTCCCTTTAATGAAGTCGAATTCTGGAGCCCTGAAGGCATCTTCCATTGTGCGAACCTTTATTCTATTTATTCTGTGGTACCCCAGTAAAGGCCTGGCTGCACTGCTTTCAAATTATCGCTCGTACGCGCTCAGCGTTATTCGGGACTTGGCAAGTGAACGAGAGAGCACGTGGAAGAGGGAAAGAGCATAGATGGAAAAGGTAAAAGAGGAAGGGGGAGAAAGAGAGCATGCCATTATTACGAAGTCGACTATCGGCATCCGAGTGTACGTATAGGCCCTCCGGCACTTTCATTGAGTAAATATATACATATACACAAAGACACTTCGCATCCTGAAATTTCCTCCCTTTTACTCACGTGTGCTCTGTTCAATGTGTTCGGTATACGAGAATGAAAACACAGGCCATGAGAGAATAGACGACGGTCTCTCCCCCATCTTCTTTCACCTTCGCCATCCTATCCTGCTTTCAAACTTCTCATCGACGAGTATATGTATAGCAACTCTGTAAAGGGATGAGATTTCGAGCATCATAATGTCGATATATACGCCCCGCTTGGATTTATGCTAATGCTTCTTTGAAAACGACGGGGCCAAAGTAAAGAGTAAGAGCCTTCTGCGTACGTGTCTCTACAGGAGAATAGGACTGCAACGATTCCGTACTTTGCCGTATGAGAAGATCAAAAGTTGTCCCTCCTAACGAGGAAAACAGGCACTTTTTCTTCCTCGTTAGATTTTTCACATCCTGATCTTCTATGCTGCAACGGAATCTATGCTAAATCGAAAAAAATTCCAACAATGTTGATGGCTTCAAGATTGAATAAAAATATGGATCTTTTAATAAGACGAAAATCTCTCTACAAACAGTGCCAGTGAGAACGTGACAAGCTGAAATAGTTTTTTTTATAGCTGAAACACGGATTCGCTTCTGTGATCCAATTGTAGGATAAGCAGGTTGGGGAAAACGTTTGGTATTATTTACTTGCAAATCTTGTCTACATATACATGGAGGACGGACATTATAATTTGTGAAGGACCGCGGCAAAACCATGGCCATGTTTCCCCATACCAGATTACGCTAATTAATGCTAATTGCGCGAACTAGTAAATAATAACATGAATAAACGTATGCGTCTCTCTCTCTCCCTCTCTTTCTCGCTCGCTCTCTCTCTCACTCTTTGAGAGATACACTGAGGGAGACGTTGCGAGACGAGATTATACAATCAGAGCGTGTTATATTGTTACCGCATAAACAGGCACAAGTCGTTCCGCGCTGAATTCAACAGCCTGCTGAAAATCGCTGGAAATACCTGAAAATTCGTAACACGAGAAGCGCGAAAACTGCACGTGATGTCATTGACAGCTGTTAGACGACGTACTCGAGCTGCAGCTGACGCCGATGAAGCGTGCTTCAACTTTTCACGGGATACAAAACAATGGAGCGAAGCAACAGCTTGAGCTTTCAAATCTCGACCTTTTCGAGTTGAACTCTGCGAAAACGAAACACCAAACGCAATCGGCTCAAAAATTGAAAAAAAAATTTCTAAACTAACCATTTTTTGAATAATTTAAAATTAAATTGGTTAATACCCCACGTTAAAAAAAACATGTTTCGAATATTTTTTGTATTGTTTCAAACGTCCTGACTTCTACGGTATTTAAAAATGAAAAAGTTCAAGCGTAATCGAACCGAATCTATAAAATGATAATGCGAACATAATACGAGTGTCCGCAACAGCAACCGAGGCCGGGTCAAAATATTCATCGGTTCGTAACGCAATTAGAGTGTCGAGGGAAAAGGAGATTCTCGATTTTCTATCAGCAAAAACTGGCATCGTATAGAATAAACAGCAGTGTGTAGCTCGGATGACAGTGGTGTCCGGTGGGGGCATGCAAAATCGAAACCAACGTCGACAAATATATGTACGGAATAGAGAGACGATCACGAGTCGGCGTACACGATATGTATCACGAGAATTCTCGTACAAACAGGATAATAAATTGTTCAACGGCGTAATGAATGGAGAACGAATTAACCGTGCGGAAGCGAAGAGATAATATTGTTTCGATTTTCCAGTAACACAGTCGCATCGGGAATGCTAAATAAAGAAAATTATAGTTTGACGGAGGGAGCATAAAAGAGAAAAAAAGAGAGAGAGAAAGTTCGCGTCAGGGGACGTGTATCCGCGATGAATTAAAGAGAAAGAGATACAACGAGAAATTGGTGATTCGAAGTTTCGTATCTCGTCGTTACGATCATTATGATCATTTGTTCCATTTGGACATGTGTATCTGCTCGATCCATACAGAATGTCCTCGAGGATTGTCTCTATTTTATATGTAAACGCACTCTGCGTTTGGTACTATGTCTATGTATACACTCGATCGTGTCAAAATTAAATCAATCGATCAGGAAGAGAAAAAACTTGCTCAGTTGGGAGAAAGTGAAAACTGGATTCAAGCAACACGAAATGTGACTCTGGCATTCCATGCACTCTTTGATAACAAATTTCACGTAACCTTCTGTAATTTCATAAAAACCATAGATGAATTCTAGTTAAATTCTAGTTAAATCCGATTCGCGAATTCGATTATCAAAATTGATTTATAATGATACATTTTTTTATCTTATTAATTAATCAAAATAAACTTTATTTACAACATAAAAACATTTTCAGAATAATGACCTCACCTGCGATACAGAAAATTAAGCCATTATTTTTGGTGACAATTGCCATAATGAAAATTTCGTCGTACCCAAACTTCCAACGTAATTGCAATAATCCCAAACGAATACTATAATTTCGCAAGCACACATCGTCAATATTTACGTTCACATCCATAATTATCTATCATTTGCAATGAAATTAAATTCACTCGTTTTTTGGTACTAAAAGTGGTAGTAAATAAATGGAAAATACAGCATCGTTGAAAAAAATTAACGCAAGTATGTTTATGAGTTCGTATTGCAATCAATCTTTACATGCCTTCAAACCTTTCATTTGCGAAACAAATTTGTGGCAATAGTATATATTGTGATAAAAGAGCGGAAAGCCAACAATATCGAGTTGCGCATGAGCTTCGACTTGTGGGTGATTCGCCCTCATGTTTGAACAAAAATTACAAAAGTTTTTATAGAAATTTCCTAAAAATTGGCACTTCCACTTTCAGTAATTAGAAAATAATCAAAGTTACAATTTCATTTCTGAATTCCTTTATACCGGATGAACTTTTTTTATTTTAGGAACTCTGTATATGTTTTTTTCCTGCTGTTGCTTGCATTTTTTCAAATCCCAGTAGAGGTTGCGTTGTCAAAAGAAAATAATTTCACAAGGTGCAAGAGCTTAACGTATTTTTGTTTCAACTGAAATATTAAATTATTTTAACGACACAAAAAGTTGTTGTATTCGAACAAATATATTTTTCCTCGAAGCAAGGGAATTACAGAGAAATATATTTTGCATGCATTGTTTAACCCTTAAAAAATTGAGTTATATAAAACATATAAAAAATGAATAAAGAGGGGAGTAGAAAATAATAAACGTTCTACGCGTGCAAATTATTTGGTAGGAGTGTAAAAATTCGTATCACCGGACATCGTTAGCCAAGTAATCGTAAAAAGTGCGGGGGACAGTGTGTAATATGTTAGTGCAGAGACAACAGGATGGTAGAGAAAATGAAATGAGACTTCCATTGCACTTGCGAAATAGTGGTCGCGGTCGTACGTTTTGTAGGTAGAAAAAAGGTGAAACAAGTGCGGGCTCATAATTTGCATGCTCGATGCACATGTGCGGGTAAAAATAAGAGTAGCAGCGAGAAAGAATAAAGGAACGGAAAGAGATAGAGAGAGTTTAAGAGGCAGATGAGTAGATGAGGAAACATGGGGGAGGATTATAAAGGGTGGTGAAAGTGGGAGAAAAGAGGAATTCAGCGCATGCGAAAGGTTGTGTTTGTTTATGAAGATTACCAAAGGATGGAAAGCCGTAATCCAAGGAAATTTGAGCCAGCGAGCCGAGATAGTTGCGCGTTTTTTCAAGAGTATCCAGCGATGGGCATCTTGTGTAAAGAGACACACGTATGTACGTATACCGCGCATGTGAACATATACAAAAGGTTAGAGTAAAAGGAGAGAGTTTTCGTATCGTGCACCAGGCGCGGCTTCGACGGCGGAACTTTAGCGAGTGATAAGCCGACACGGACCTCATATCGGCCCGCGGGCTCGTTCTATTCCCGACGTACACTCAATGCACACACGATTTGCGGTCTCTTCATCTTCTATCCTCCAATTCAGTGTGCATCCTCGCTCGCTTTCTCTTCCAGTCTCTCGCTTTTCCGCTCTTGCGCCCAACTCTATTCATTCACTTTCACGTGCTGCTTCATCCTCGACGCAGCAAACTTGCAAACAACACCGAGAACAGCGTAGATACGAGAGGGACACATAGAGCTGGGAATAGTGCAAAGTGTCTGTATCGTGATGGAGAGAAAAAGGAGAGAGACGGAAGAGGAGAGGCAGACTAACGCGTTAAAAGCAAGGGAGCCGAAATAGGCGTACAGTCAACAGGACTCGACGCACAAAATCGTTCAAGTTACGACGTTTTGTCGAGCAAAAGAGCACGTATAGAGACGAGGATTCGTGAAAGCAGCAGTCCGTGGTTATATCCTACCGTCCAGAATTTCAACAGTCTCGCGTAAATCGAGCGCGACGAGAGTACATGATCTCTTCCACTTGCTGTCCCCCTCCTCCTTTTTTTTTATTCGGTCTCTTTGCTCGGTTGCATAGACACGCTGTAGGCCAAATGCTGGTGAATATGGAGCACAGTCTGAGGTAACTCGGCTCTAGGATTCTTATTCGACGCAACGCGCATACTGTCTGAAAAAGGAAAACGAAGCCATGCCAGTGAAGAGCTTCACATCTATAACGCTCGAACGGGTAGACCTCTGGCAATCGGAAATCCGGAGTTTCTGTGCTGTCGTCGGGATGTGTATATATTATACATATATACATATACATATACATACATATATACGTACATAATAAGCTGGAGGAGAAGCGAAGGGCAATGAGATGCCGGCTCCGGGAGCTCGAACGAGTCGTGCGAGTGTCGCGTACCGGCGTATTACGAAGCCTATTCCTCATACAGGTCTAAGTGCGCGCACCACCGAGGCATTACGGAAGATACCGTGTTCACGAGTTTTTGGGTTGCACTGGCATTAATCCAAAACAGGCAAGAGTCGACGTACCGAATTTATATCATATGACATTAAAAATGCTTCGTCTGAACTGAGAAAATGTACGAACTTTTCAGAGATTTTTCTTCTCCCATATCGTACTTTAGTGAGCTTATTATGGCGCAGACTGATATGAGATGTTTCTGATACGTCAAATGAATCTTGCATGAAATATTGGACGAATTTCCGTGGTCCTTTTCATATAGGAATCTTTGAAGGACATATGTAGTCGTGGTCCTTATTTAGGTTTGCTCCATCAATTGATGCGCTCGAAGAGTGGAAAAAAGAAACGAGTGGGATTTACGTCGGTAAAGCCATCGTGCTGCATAAGGCTGGGGGGAGTGGGATAACTAATGCCGTTTCCACGGCAGAAAAGCTGACACTCGTTGGAGATTTTCCATGGTCACGTCGGAACAGTCGAGGGACCAAGTGCTCAAAACCTCTCTTGTTCTTGCTAGAGACGGAAGTGAGGTTGGAGATGAGTAGTTTGTAGGTATTACATCCAGACAACGGGAAGAGGAAGAGAGAGCGAGAGCGAGATGGAGAGACAGGATCAGGATGGACGAGGGATAATGCGTCCACGATAAAACTAAGCCAGCTAACACCGGAATAAAAAGAGATCTCTTCGTCTCTCGCTTCTTTCCCAGTACTCGCTTCTCACAGTGTCTCGTTCCCTCCGAGCGGTGGTTCGTTCAATCCGGAACTCTCGACGGTGTCACCAAATTGCTCGAATATTTTGCACCCGGGTCCGCGCGGTCCCGACGGGCATGGACCGCGCGCGCGACGCTCGAAAATTCGGTACGGTCGCAAAGAGAGACAGAGAGAAAGCTCGCATGTACTACGTGTTGGCCGAACGAAAAGCTCGGAGCGGTAGCCGACCACCGCACCGCAGAGCTCTGGCAACCTCCGTGCAACCCCCTTTCCTGACTCGCACGACCTGTGATAAAGTTCCGGGTTAAGGATACCCTGCCCATTTAACTTGCCACACAGAGGGGACGCGATTCTTGCGGAAACGAGCCGCACACTCTTCGTCCACGTCGCGTCTGTATCGGACGTGCATTTACGTACGTCTCGCTCGTAAGGTTTTTCCGGTGTGCTATATACATATCCGTCGGCGATGACCTCAAGTCTAGCGCCGGGGGTCGAAAAACGAGAATAAAAGTAAAGCAATAAACAGAAGAGAAACTGACAGCATTAAATCGAGTATTTAGGATGCGCGTCTCTTTCTTGCCTTGCTCTCAATTTAATAGTACACATCCCTACCATGGACTGCCCAAGGGGACGAACGTGTGAGTCACACGCCAAGAAAGCTGGGGGAAAAGTTTGAGCGTTTCTATTTGTGAACCCGAATTCTCGGGGATGATGCACTCGATTTATTCTCTTGTATAGTTGATGAGCTTTGTGGAAGATTAGGTTCGTACGATGGAACGTACTTTGCGAGCTTAATTGCCAAACTTCTAATGGTCATCCGGCCTTTATTGCACCAACGTTTCCATATATGGAAATCGCCATTCCCGTATTAGTACGAGCTCACACAGATTATTCAATCTCTACTTTGTTTAGCTTTCAGTTGGAGGTAATATCTCTATTGTGTCACCATCGCCGAATATTGCGAAATCGCCGTAATCTCATTCGCATGGTCTTTTTTGCTCTCCCCACAATTCTTGGTTACATGTGCACAGAAATCCGAGAGAGTTGTTATAAAATAATCACGAACACATAAATAAGGAAACTCATAGGTTAATTACACGCTATACCGCGCGTAGAACAAAGTATACCTCGAGCGAACGTGCGAGGAGTTGAACTTTGGACGTCATTGATTTGTGGCTAAACGCTCTCACGATGAACCGAAATGAAATTAGCTCGTGAATGCTCTCTTACCGTTCAGCAAAACACTAGTATACTAAGTTTTTTCGGAAGTAAAAAACTCGGAAATGATCGTTGCGCTACACGATTTTTGCTTAATGGGTACCAGTGAAAAAGGCAAAAAAAGAAATCAAATTTCAAAGCATCAATTATTCAAACGAACCAGAAAAAGTTGTGCTTTACTGCGCTGAAAAGTTGGTGTGTTGCTTCTGATCGTTACACGCTATGTAGAGGTCAGAAAGTTCCGATCACACGTGGTTCTCATGTTTTCGCTAACGATCGAGAAACTTTAACGTGCCCTGGAATAAACTGGTGCGCTTTAATCGCAGAAAACGCGAAGGAACAACCTCATGAGTGTTCGCGTGTTGATTGTTCGTACATGTTTGGAGCTCTACCGAATAGCATTTTGATGATCTGACTGCGCATGAATCTTTCCATGAAGTTGCTTGAGCAGGTTTGAGCGCGTGAGTCTTTCGGAGACGCGCTGCGTCGAGAAAGTGAGCCCGGAGAAGAGAGATAAGAGAAACGGGGAGAAAACGGATCTTTCTCATCTCTCGAGTAGCACGAGCGTAGGTAAAGGTTGGCATCTGGGAATTCTTGTCTCTGTCTCATCTGCGCTCGCACAGGCGTTCCGAGGAACTCGCCTCTCACCGCCCTCGGGCCAAGTCTCGGTACGAGCGTTATTTCCGCGAGGAAGAAACGTCGCACAGGATCGCTGTGCTGTAATATCTATGGCAATCGCACTGGAATCGTTCTTTTCCTTCCTAATGTTTGTTCGCGAAAAATAAAAATCCTACAGTCAAAAACGCGGTGATAAAACATGTGCACAAATATCGCTTTCCGCATCAGAAATATACGATAATTTATTTTGCTTTTTTCGCATTAAAAAAAATATTTATTTGTCATTTTAATAGGTCTGCATTGAATATTTTATATTTTCTTGTTTTTCTTTCATCTCTGTGCAACTCGAAAAGCGAATAGTTGTTACGGCAACTTGTTCCCTGGATTCGAATAGAATGTATCCAAATGTGCATATGCATCCATGCTCGAATGCGGAATTTTCACGTGAATTGTTCTCACTTTTTTCCCTTCCCCTTTAATACAATTTGCGCATCAAGCATTCATCGTCGTTTTTACTCTCTCATCGGTTCGTTCTTTCCCTATTATACCCATGAACTGTTCTGAATTCTTCCATTTTGCGTTGTTTTACAATACAGGCTTGTGGTTGCGGAATAATCACAGAGAATGCGTTGACTTTTAATGAACCGAAAACAAATTTGGATATTCAAAAACAACAGAAACACGATCTTGTTATTACAGCATTGCCAAAAAGATGGTATATATATATATGTTTTAAGATTTGAGAAAATGTCTTCAAAAATATCATTATATATTTTGAGGAAAAGCAATAAAAGTAATTCGTGCAAAAAGACATAATTACGCGTAGTGGGCAGAAGCTGGAAGTGAAAGAGGAAGAAAGCAACTCGACTTCAATAGCAGGAAGGGACTACATGGAAGAGTCAAACAGATTTGTATATATGAGAGTCAAACGACTGAGAGAGCCCGGAAACAAGTGGGTGCGTGATAGTGCAATCTTCCTCGAGCTGGTGTCGCGTTTTCCGGCTCAGTGATTTCGCCCATCCGCGAAAGCTTATACTTTCGCCCTCGCTCGACCTGCTCTCTGCATCCATGCTGCTCTACTAATGCCTATATAGAAATATACCAACACCACAGAATGCACTGACTTCAATGATGATTGAGTTACATACACTTTCGTACGAATAGTTGGACCTTTATCGAACATCAACGTCAATGTCTTCCATTAATGAGGATGCTCTCGAAGCGAATCCAATTACACAATGATTTATCATAGGAAGCAAATTTTCGCTTCTTCAATTCTACTTCATTAAAATGAGTATCAAATACCTTTGAACCAGACCTGGGAAAAATCTATTGCATCATTATCCGATCAAATCACAAACTATACAACTCAGCTTCAAGATACGATCTACTTTAAAATCAAAATCCGCAGAGCAAAATAAAAATAGGCAAGAAGTTAAATTCGTATATATCCGGATGGAGGTTCTCGATTCGAATCGAAGATAATGGGGCGATCCTTTTTGATAACTGTCGGGGTTGCCAAGATTTGAGAATGGTCAGACAAAGAAGAATATGTCCATGCGAATTTCGAGGGACATCTAAACACGGATCAACGAATAAGCGAGGCAGAGAGAGAGCGAAAAGTGGAAGGAGCGTCGAGACGAGAAGACTCACATGAGTGGAGAAAGGAACAATGATCCCTCTTGGAGTTGCATCTCGCTCATTCTATTCTCGTTCTGTTCACCGAAGCGAAGCTTTTGCTGTTAAGCCTAGCAGGAGAGCTTCGTCAGCGGTATTTGTGTTCCTGCGTGTATATCAGCGAGAGTCCATGTGCGTGTGGACGTAAAAATGGCCCTAACGGATTCCGCCCACACGATCGCACACAATGCTCCAGTGGATAAGAAAGCCCGAAGAAGAGGGCCTTCCTCGTTCTTGCACATATAACCGTGGTGAAGATACGCCCCGAGCACTCGACCGCACACGCGGAGATCCGCACATCGCCGGCGCCGGGTACTCCCCCAATAGCATGTGCAACTCTCGCTGGGCGTCGTCATTAACCTCATCCAAGCGTGAGATTCTACAAAGCGGAAACCATTAATATCCATACTGGACTCCCTACCATCATACATATATCCCTACTTGTACTCACTCTCGGAATTTGTTCCATCAGTTTTTCTCCCTTTTCATTTTTTCTCGCGCTCAAGCTGTTACCTCTTCATCTATTTCCTCTCACCTCAGGGTGCTGATTCTCAATCATTCTTCTAATTGCAAGGAATCACGTAGTTCGAGGTAATAGATACTGTGTGAAATTTTCCGATGATACTGCGGGTCGGAATTTATTTACGGTTTCCATAACGGTCTCACGAGAATGATTTTTCATGCTTGCGTTTTCGTGAACTTAGAGAAAAAGAGCTAGGAAACTTGACGTTAACGGGAATTTCAACGAAACGAGACAAGCTGGGAAATAAGAAAGCATTTGAATGCAAAAGAGAAGACTTGAGAAAGAATAATGGGCGAACCTACTTACGTCAATTATTTTAACGTTCTCTTGGCAGGAAAGTCTCGCTCGTTCCTTGTTATGTGATGGACAATGGATGAATGAAAACTGCGGATACAGTGATCAGACAAGTTCTTCTTAGCAACTGGCACCGTTTGCTCTTTTTCCCTCTTACCCCGTCCAGACTTTTACGACTTTTCATTCTTCCCTCATTCTTCGCCTTTTGTTCATTCCGAATCGTTCGCTGTCTCCCGCATCCTATGGTTTGCCACAATGATATTTTTACGGTGAAACTAATCCTTCTCTGATGGTGATGATGCAGCAACGACTCCTTACCGCATAACGATTCAGAGTACTCCAGTAGATAATTAAGCTGCCGATGGATAAGAGAAATTAAGAGATTCGATTAACCCAGCTTTTGGCTCGAGTTTCTTGCTTCGCGACTCCTCACAATATGGAAGATAATGACGCTATTCTTTTATCGGCTTTGACTGCAATCTCGATAATTAAGGTCAAAACGTAATGGAAATTGAAATCTTCGGGTCTCCAATTGCGAAATCACAACGGCTTTAATTCCGTTTGAACCTTGTATTTCGAATCCAAATAGCTCCAGTAAGCCTGAGATTTCACCGTATTGTAGTTTCAATCGCTATTCAACGGCTGATTCGACGAATCGTTTGTCATTCGAGTCTACCAAACTTGTCTCCACTTCGATAGCAGTAAAAATTTACGTATTTTTTAGAAAGCACTTCTCTCGAAGTAAAGGCCAAAATTATTTTCAAAGCTTTTGAAATACATCGGGACATACAGGATACATCAAGTTCTTTTGCAGTAATATTAATAAAGGAATATTTCTCATCATATTGATCTGATTTGTCTGAATATCGAAGGATACATTCCCGGATATGTCATTATGGAGGAAAACTTGCAAACAGTTCCGTACTTGTTCACGATACTTTACTTTTATTGTAGTCTGTTGAGAGCCAGAGAAGCTGAAATTCTACTACTGAGAATACGAAATATGATCGTTTGAGACAAAGTTTCAGTTTAAGCGAACGTTTACGGAATAACTTTGAAGAATCTTTTGTAATCTTGTGACTTGGGGAGCATAGAGATGAAGCGACTTTGATGGGCACAGTCGAGTGCTTGGTGGATAACTCATCAAGGCATTTCGCTTAGGGGAGAGCATCTTGATCGTACAAGTGTGTTGTATTTAATAAATTGTCCCATAAAAAAGAGCTACCGAGAAGGATCTAATGCAATATTTGAGTGGAAGTCGAAGGGTGGGAGAGAGAAAAAGAAATGAGAGGAGGAAAAAGAGGTGAAGACGGAACAGAGTATGAGCTAGAAATCCCGTCTTAATAGCGTGTCATTCGGGATAAATTGCGTGGCGTTTCGATGACGGGAAAAAGAAAGAGAGAATAAGGTAAGAGAGAGGAGAATCCACCTGAAAACCCTCACAGGCCTCTTGAACGACCGAACAAGTACGTGAGTGGAATCCGCTTAAGATGGGAGTAACAACTACGCTTTTACCTGTCCTACCTGTTCCATAAACTACTGGAATACATGGACAAGTGTTTAGCTGAAAAGGGCGTAACTCGCGTTCTCCCGCCTCGAACGGTTGAGGCCTTTTGTTCTTCAGGATCGACATGAGACAACAGGGCTCGTTGCGGAACTCGTTGAAAGCTCTGCATGTAGCAACTGTGAATCTCGTTACGTTGGAAAAGCGGCGATGGAGAGGAGGGTGGAAAAAAAGGGAACAAGTCAGCCACGTAGTTCTTAACGTATCTTCGAAGCTGTCTTCTCGATAACAAGTTGTCCCTTTAGAAGAGAGCTGAAAACATACTTATGAGGCATTCCACCCCATTTCAGACACCATCTAGCTTTTGCATCTCCGATTTTCTCCATAATTTGTTGTATTTTAGTATCTATTGAAAGAGGCCTCC
>JAPYYX010001340.1:0-34042 GCA_030522605.1 Cremastinae sp. B BG-2022a | reverse complement strand
GAAAATTTGCAGAAACATCCTTTGATGTCATATGTACAACTGTGTAAAATTTCAGGGGCTGTTACCGACTGAAAAATCAAGATATTTATTCTTGAAAATTGTCATTTTTCGCAACCTCCCATAAGAGCTCGTGTTAAATATCACGATATTCAGGACGAGTATCTCGATTTTTCGGTCGGTGAAGCTTATTGAAATTTTGCACACATTTTTATACAACATCAAAGAAGCTTCAATTAGTTTTTTACAAAAATTTGAAGACAAAAATTGTTATGATTTTGTTTATTATATAACAAATAAACTTCACGTAGGATCGATTTGAATTTTGAGTATGTTTTTCTTCAATTGATTTGCAATAACTTCTCCTAATGGACTTAAATGGTCAGTCCACTTGGAATATGAGAAAAAACGAGATCAAAATTTCGATACCTCCCCTCGCGCTCGGAATACCTTAAATCTACGCAAAACTATATCAATATTTTTTTCACTTATTGTTAATCCAAAATATAAATTAATCTCGTGCATAGCGATACGTGTAACTGTCCGTCTGTCAGGTTAAAGAGAATGCAGGAATATTTATAATTGGTGAGGCTGATGCGAGGAGACTCGTAGTCGAGAAGGAGAGCGAACGCGATCGATTTGAGCGACGTTACATAATTGTACCTGTCCTTCGGATCATTAGCGTCCCCGTGCGATCGTTCTGTATATCATCCACGAGCCGGTGTGGCTCGTGAAAGAGAGAATATCCTCGTGAAAGGCGAGAGGGAACCAGAAGGATCGTGTGTTACACGTAATCCGAGCGTTTTGCCGCTCCGTGTTGCATGACAGACTCGATTTTGTGTGTCCGTATATGCGCAAACGAATGCAGGGTTTCGAAGAAGGCGAGACCCTTTCCCTCGACTTCCATCTCTTCCTCCTTTTTTTTTGTTCATTTTTTTCCTCATTTCATTCCTACCGAGACGCTTCGACGTCTTCCTTTCGTTTTCGATCGCATGCTCTTCCGCCAGCCGAAGGGTCGCTTTCGTTTTCTCCCCGATACATTTCTTTCACAATGATTCTCTTATCAGTTAATTCACAACGAGGAATACAAAAGTTTTCGTGTACCTTGACTAAGCAAAAAAGTTCGAAGAGATTGAATTATTTCTTAAATCTAATTTGAAGTTTCAATCTTCAATATTTGCTTATCATTTTTTATTACATTGCAACTTTTTCGCTTTGATGCTCGAATTTTTTTAATCAGTGGATTTACAACGAGAAGTACAAAAGTTTTCAGATAAAAAAAAAATCTTTTCAGATACAAAAAAAGTACTTTTTTGATGAGTTAATTTAAATTTTAATTATAGATTTTTTCCATTATTTATATAAATATACCTTATGAACTAGATAAATTATTGAGGAATATACAAAAGTAGGTGTACAGTTTTTTTATTTGTAAAATAAAAAAATAAATAAAACAGGATTGAAAATTAGCCGTAAGATTCCTAAAAGGAGTAAATTGGAGGAGACACTTTTCTGGATTTTTCCGCGAGTATTTTAAACTTTCGGCTGGAATTTTTTTTACGTCATTTAAAAAGATGTTGCTACTGTCATTTCCTGTACTTGGGGCCATTTAAGTTGGATTTTTCGTTCCCAGAATGGCCAATCTTTCATTGAGAGATTTCGAACGCTATGATCGTAATGAGGGAACGCGATGGGATAAGCGATAATAAATAAAAACGTTAAAAAAGAGAATACCGAAGATAAACCGTGGCAATATCCATAAACGGTGAAAGCGAGAAACCGCGTGAAAAATATAGCGATGAAATCTTCACAGGGTTGAGTGTATACGCGTGTAAATACGCAACGAATCCTCATTGTGTTCGACATAGTTGAGCGCGATGCGTTCCCGGAAACGTTCTCCCGAGACTCAACGCGATGACGACCGAGACTCTCGATTGCACAATTCCTTAACCGACCAACTTCGAGGGCAGTCTCTCGGCTTCCCTCATCGTCGAAATTATTATGAAATTTGTATCTCCCCAGCTTCGAATTCTCTCGAATACCTTTCGCTCCAATATTAACTTTTTCTTTGCTCCAAAAAAATTGATAAAGAAGAATGCTATGCAAATTGATAATTTTTTTTTCGTTATCAGAAAATGATCTAATCAGAGCTTCAGAAAATTTTTTATTAAATAGAAAAATTCTTCTATAAACTCGTTGCAATATTGATTCTAGCTTTGAAGTTTCACGAGTTTTGTATTAGATGAAATTATATTTCTGTTTGGCTGACCACAAATTCTCTTGTGCTCTCAAGTGCATTTCTTCATACGATTCATTTCGCTCCAATAAACATTTCCGATAAAAAATTCTTTGAATATAAATGAATTTTTTATGACAGAGCCAAATGGGATTCTTTTACCTTGAAATTTCGCGGCTTCTCATTGTCGGAACTATTATGAAATTCACGCCTCACCACTTGAATTGCTCGACCAACTTTCTTCACCAGATTCGCTTTTGTTGAAAAAAAAACTCCGACAAAAATCCTCGCGATAAAAATATGACCTCTATGTTTAGATCAGTAAAATAGAAATTATTCATCTCGAATTTCCACGGATTCCCTCATTGTTGGAATTATTATGAAATTTCCACCTCACCGCAAATTCCAACACCTTCGCGCACGAGATTCTCCTTCGTTACAAAGAAATTAAATCCATCACAAAAAAGATGCTCACAAAAGAAACGAACTCTATTTCTGAGTCGATAAATCGCCCCGAGGGATCGTGGACCTTGAAGAAATTCTTCGCTGCTTCTCGAGATGGAAACGTCGATTAAACGGTAAATGAGACAACGATATCGAGGATTGGCATGCTCTCTTCGTGAAAGCGAGAGCAGTCTGCGTTTCGAATAACCGCAGCAATCTGAATATAGGATCTCGTCCTCGCGTTCTCTCTCGTTTTTCTTTAGCATGGACAACGCGCGGTCCGTCGTGATGTGCGTAAGATATACATTTTTGCGTGCACGTAAGATTTTCTCTATATATACGTATATAATAATATAAATATATATATATATATATAAATTTGTTATATATACATCGACGCGCTACATTCACTCTTTTTCCGCATTCCGTGCGCGAATGTTCCACTCGCCGTTTGTAGTCTCCTTCCTCTTTCTTATCCGCATGACCGAGATACAATGCACAACTCGAATTACGTGCGCGAATACGAGTGTCTGGAAAAAACGCTTTTTTTGATCCTCGACGAGCGGTTGAATGGAAATTTATAGACAAACGGTTTAGACAATGCGAGAGACGAAATTAGACAATGCGAGGAGGAACTTCTTCGAGAGTTACGCGGGGAAACGAGCTCGAGCGGACGAGCGTGACGCGGAGTCGTTAAAAGCGATTCGACGCTATTAATATTGATGAGACAACGTCGCACCCTCCAGAAGGATGTTTACTCGTATTTGCGTTTTTTTTCTTCAAGAAAGGATTACAGAGCTCATTAAAGTTCGCTGAGAGGGAATCTGATTCGGCGAGAGAACGTTCGATTGTATTCGGAATAATTCGAGTATATCGACTCGTTTGGATTCCCTTTTCCTCACTTTCACGGCTCGTCTCGACTCTTTCCGTTTCCAGCTGGGCTCCTGCGTCCGGTACGAAAATCGCTCGTTAGTCATCTCTGAAAATGGACATCGCGCGCTCCTTCCTTTTTTCCCTTCATTCCAATCAAGTCGTTAAAATAAGAAAACTTTTTATTTACAGTCAAAATCGGATAATGACGGACAAACAATCTTGCGAAACCCCAAAAATTTACGAGTCGTTCCTTAAAGTAACTTAAATATCGCGCGATGGACATGCAAAAATTTATAATATAAAACTAACTAAATAATATACGAATAACATTGAATCGATCGGTTTTTTTGAATGATTCTTGCTCTTTTTTCTATTTCGGCAGATTTCAAGTCTATTGAACTTCACGAGGCTCGATTTTGAGTACTTTGGTCTTGGATCACGTGGGCCGCATCATCGAGAGTGGCACGAGTGTCTTGTCTTGCTGCCAGAGTCGAAAGTCTTGACTCGGACTTCCTCTTGACACGTTCCCGGGATGTTAACAAAGACGGGCATTTTCATCGGGTCAAGCACATCGGTTGATCTCCGGAGACAATGGGAGATTCTTCTTCAGAGGAGCGTCAGCAAGTGTGAGACGGAGATGAGTGCGGAGACGAGAAGTAACACCAGTTTCGCTGACAATGAAGATGAGCCGTGAAGATTAATCGCCGAGTTGTAGAAACCGCTGCCAAATACCTGGAGCCCGGCAGTCTCGATGCTCCTCTTGCAGTAGTCACCATCTGCAAAAGAGACGAAAATATTCAGACAAAAGAAACATAAGGATTATCTCTCGCTGCAGGATCATAACGAGAAAATTCGAGAGAAAAAGTGAACACGTAACAAAAATTTGCGTCTTTACCCGCGGGTGAAAAAAATATCATGAGAACTTTATGATTTCACAGCTCGATACCGAGAAAAAGAGGACGAATAACTTTTAAATGGGAACGATATGAGAGCCTGTGCGCAATTCCTAATTTCAATGAATCTCTTCGAGTTTCGTACTCCAGTGAAAACGAGAAGAGAATTGAGAAGTGCGAGAGTGAATCGTGTTTTGATTGCAATTATGGAAGATTGCTCGTATTATACGCGTTGGGCATTGTTTTCCTAGGACTTCGCTCGCGATGAATGCTGTAAATGGCCAGAAAATCTCGAGAGAGGATTCAGCGCGCATCGTTATACCCTCGTTGAATATTCCGGGCATGTGCCTGCGTCTCGTAATATCTTTATGAGTAAGATTCGAGGGAAAAAAACAACGTAGAGAACGAGGTACAGATTGAGCGTACAATGCAACCGAACCGGCTGTGCGAATACAAAGATGCAGAGAAGTGTGTCGTGGGATCAAAACAAAGAGCGAGCCATGGAAACGAGATCAGGACGGCAGCGGCTCAACGTTCGGGACACCGCGAACGTCGAACCGTGTCTCACGACTCGGCGTTTCCAACTTATCCATTCGAACGCCTCTGTGTACCGGATCTTTTCCTACTTCTCGCTCTTATCCATTTTTCCCCTTCACGGAATTTCATTTTTCGAATAACTTAACACCCGACGATTTAATCATAATTTTCTATTCATTCTGATGGATCGGTATCGTTAGCAACATTTTTCCTCCGCGCGAAAGAATTGCGAAAAAAAATGGAAAAATTCTTTGATTCGTGATTCCATTATCTCGAAAATTACGCTATATCGTAAAACGAAGAATTACGCTTGACAGAATAGTAAATCGATTGAGAAATCGCAATTTTGAATCAATTTCATTCACAAGATTATCGAGCGTGTTTTTTTCTTCTTTTTTTACTGATTTTATTCGTCCGCCAGGTCTATCATTGAATAATAGAAATAGGCTATCTTTCTTAATGTCAGAGTCTGCAAGCGAGTCAAGCTCGCACGTAAGGTTGTGAATTCTGCGACCGGTTCCGCGAACGGATCCTTTGCGGAGGTTACGGGCTCGAGCCCCTTTCGCTCTCGTTCCACCTCGTTTCGTAATCGCGCTGGCCCAGTCTGCTCAGAGGCTCGACAGCGTTTTTATACTCATTTATATTATATATATATAGATATATATATATATATATAAATATACATAAGAATACATATATGTATAAATACATATATGTAACGGACATCTGTTTATACGAAATAAAAGCAAACTCCCACAGATCCTGCGGCACTAGCTTCACAGTCGACAGCGCCTCGATTTTGCTCCGCCCTTACTCTCGCTCCGATTTTCAGCTTTCCTAGACCTTCGGGAACAGCCGATATTCCCCCCTGGCGAACGTAACTCGCGTCGTGAACGCGGTAGGTTGAAAATTAATATAATCGGCTATCGATTCGCGCTAGTTACAGACCCACTTTTATTTCTCTCACGTTACATAGTCACGGAACGAGCGAGTTGACCAGTTTCCGGGCTGATTTTTCCCTCTGCACCGGTTTCCGTTACCGGCGAAACTTGGAGAGCGCTCGTGTCTCGGCGATTATCTACGAAACCTTTTTTTTTCTCTTCCTCGGCTTAAACGTTTCGCCGCTTTTACATTCCCTCTTTTCACCGAAGTCGGATGTAAATCAGATGGTCATTCGGAACGAGACTTCGCCTTCTCCTGCACCGATTACGTAAATACACGACGATTATTAACGCGGACATGATCGGATTTTAAACGGAGATCAATGGGATATGAAATTTTATAAGGAACAATAGTGCCATGGAGATACTGTGAGAGGTCTTTCCAATTTTCTTTCGTATTCTGGATTATTCCGCAACGAGAATGGTTGGTTTATTTTTTCCTGGTTTAGGGACAGAATAAATGTTATTTAGTTGTTAATTATTATTTATTGTTAAATTGGAACAATAGTGCGATGGAGATACGGTGAGAGGTCTTTCCACTTTTCGTTCGTATTCTGGATTATTCCGCCACGAGAATTGATGGATTATTTTTTCCTGGTTTAGGGACAGAACAAATGTTATTTAGTTGTTTATTATTATTAATTGTTAAATTGGAACAATAGTGCGATGGAGATACGGTGAGAGGTCTTTCCACTTTTCGTTTGTATTCTGGATTATTCATCAACGAGAATGGTTGGATTATTTTTTTTCTGGTTTAGGGACAGAATAAATGTTATTTAGTTGTTAATTATTATTAATAGTTAAATTGGAACAATAGTGCGATGGAGATACAGTGAGAGGTATTTCCACTTTTCGTTCGTATTCTGGATTTTTCCGCAATGAGAATGGTTGGATTATTTTTTCCTGGTTTAGGGACAGAATAAATGTTATTTAGTTGTTATTATTAATTGTTAAATTGGAACAATAGTGCGATGGAGATACAGTGAGAGGTCTTTCCACTTTTCGTTCGTATTCTGGATTATTCCGCAACGAGAATTGTTGGTTTATTTTTTCCTGGTTTAGGGACAGAATAAATGTTATTTAGTTGTTAATTATTTATTATTAATAGTTAAATTGGAACAATAGTGCGATGGAGATACGGTGAGAGGTCTTTCCACTTTTCGTTTGTATTCTGGATTTTTCCGCAACGAGAATGGTTGGATTATTTTTTCCTGGTTTAGGGACAGAATGGGACGTAAGCTCTCTCTTCAGTTATATATCTTATTTTACTCTTAATTTTGTTTTTTATATACTTTTGTCTCAGATTCAGAACTGTTACACAGTTCTAAATCGCCACTTATTAATATTGTTATTACCGTAAGGGAAACCGTGGTGAATGAATCAATCAAGAATAAATGTTATTTAGTTGTTAATTATTATTAATTGTCAAATTGGGAAATTATAAGGGAAAGTGAAAATGTGAACTTACCGTACGACCAACCAACGAGCTCGCCGTTTCTCAGATTTTCCGTTCTCAGCCAGTCCTCGAGCGGCCTGAAATATTCTCGCAGCGCGTTTCCGTCCAGTCTGAACTCGCCGATCGCTTCCTGGAGGGTTTCTTGCCACGGCCTCGAGGATCCTTTCTCCATTAATCTCCTGAAAAAGTAGAAATTCAGTTGTCAATTCGTGTCCCTTATTTTTTTAATTTTACAAAAAATCAATAAAAGGAGAATATTTCTGGATACTAATTGAATCTGCAGGTCAACCCTTGTTCGATTATTTTTAATATTAAAATATTTTTTCACACAATTTAAATTTTCAAAAAATAATTTCAAGAGTGTAAAATTAAATAAATAAAAAATTTCTCGATATTGAAAAATTCTATATTTGTCCAATTCTTTCCCGATTAATTTAATCCCGCGCACGCTTCTCAACGACACTCTCGATCGAGCGATTCCTGCTTTCTACTCAAATAATCTCTACACAAAACTCATTTGAATTTTAAACGAAATTTTCTCGCTCGTTAAATCTGGATAAGCTTTCCTTATCTTAACTTCGCAATCGATCGATGGCACGAATATCGCGAAAAAAAAACTCAACTAGAAACTGCACAGAAACTACTCGTTTTTCCTAGTTAATAAATTTCAACTCGACCTCACTGCAACGTGTAACCCGAGAATTTATTTTACGATTCCATACAATTCGAGACAATTAATTAACGATTCGTGAAATCTCTCTCTCGTAATGAATTCTCAACCATCAATTAGCGGAGATGATTCACAAGCGATTGCTGTGGCACTCGAGACGAAAATGGTCGTCGAGATTTTATGGCAGGGACAGTGTCTATCTATGTATGAATAAATGGTATATACCGGCTCGTGCCGAGAGATCAAGAACCCGCGGTATGTAACGCCTTCGGCGGTTAAACGCGACTCGGTTAGCGAGCTCGCGAGCAGCCGAGCTGGGAAAAAGAGGTAACGGTGAGCCAACGGCGCATTATTACATCGACGTGACCCCTCACGTGCACTTGAACTTTTCGAAGGTCTCTAACAGTGTGTATTAAAACGGATATCTCGCTCACCGTTCACCTGTCTCGATACCCAGGCGCTAAGTCGATTAGCTATCATGTGGTCAATGTTTACACGCATAAATTTGAATTGCAAGCGCCGTCATTCATTCGATACCACGTGTTCGTTTATAAAATGTAAATAATCGAGAGTAGACACGTTGATCGGTGACTGAACGGTGCATGAGTCGTGATCGTTCGTTGCCTCGAGGAACTTTCGACCTGGAGCTAACGATCGCGCATCTCTCGTTCTCTCCTTGATCCACGTAATTGCAGGTACCTGCCATCGAATCCAGGAACTCTCGGCGAACTGAGATCGCTCAATTTTCTCTCCGAGGTTTAATTTTACTTTCGATGGAGTTTAAACGTGGATGAGAAATTCGTTTTCTTTGGGCTCTTCTTTTATCAGACGTGAGATTGGCAGTAATCGAGATACCGTGATACGTTTCGAATAAAATTAAATGAGGATTTAGTTAATTCATTGAAGGGTTCAGGTGGTAAATGCGACACTTTAATTAAAAGATTTTTTACGTTACTAATTAGATAGAATTATATCTGCTGTCTAGTCGAATTTAAGAATATTTTTAGGATGCACTTGAGATAATTCGAAACGATGGTGAAAATCTGAAAATTTGACCAGTCATTGATAATAAAATTCTAGAGCTTCTGTGTAAATTTCAAATTCAAATCCACTGAATCGTTTAAAAGTTATAATAAATTGAATATTACATGTATTCTTATGCAGATTAATAAAAAACGAAGTTATAATGAAATAGAAATTCTGTATAAAATTTTTGTTTTTCAATTGTTAATAATAAATAATATGAAAATTGTTGGTGAAACATTAGAAACTTATTAAGTATCATTTTAAATATCACAATAAAAAATTTCAACTTTCTAACGAAAAAAACAAAGACTTAATTTTTACACTTTAGTATGGAAGTCACTTTTGTCAATATATTTATAAATAACATTTTTTATAATTTTTTGAAGATTTAAAAATTAAAATAATAATAAATAAAAATGTAGACAGAAAATTACTTCATGTACGATGAAATTCGTCCCGATTTTTAAAAGTGTGTCGATGCATCTCATTTTTCGATAAAAAATAATGATCGCGTAACTCTCGACGCGTTTCTGTCAAAAACTGTAAATCGTGTCTTGTATTTTATGGTGCTAGCTTTCTCCCTCTTATTTTTCCCAACTTTCGATCGGGTGACATGGATCGGAGCCGCACCGGATCCGTCGAGTGGTCAAATAAAATGACATAACGCGCTTTACACGGAACGTCCTGAATCCTCGTTTTTATTTATGTACCCTTTTGTTTGCAAACAGTCCATGCGCTGACAGCTCGCAGCATGCAAAAGTACGAGTTCGAACGTATCGGTTGTATTTGTCGACTCTTCGAGCATGAATGAACACTTTCAATAACGGGGAATCTGTTTAAATGTACCAGCTAATATTTGCATAATACCTGGATGACTGTGCCACCGCTATCTTTCGCAACCAACGCGGTGGACAAATGAAAAGTTTGTTTCACATGTAAGACCCCTCGTTTTATAAACTCTCGTTAAATGTCCTCGCATGTACCGTTCTACTTTTTTTTTTAACAAGCACGAAAATATTTAACAGGTGACAGGAGAAAAGTCCGGATATGTTTTATGAAAACACATTCGACAACCCGGAACACTTTCATTCGATTTTGTTACTTTTCAGTACACGTATCTCGACTTCAAATTGAGTCTTTTTATTTACTTGCTGGTTTATCTTTTTTACTGTTGGGAGTGTAACCTTTTTCTGTAATATTTCAGTTTTCGTTAGAATTATTTCTTGGATCGTTTAATTAGTTTTTTTGAGAGTGTAATTTCTTTTTTTGGTGATTCTGAGGATGGATTTCTTTAGTTTCTCTTTTTATTTGCGTGTAGTAGATTTTTTTCAGGAATAATGTAATTTCTTTGGTTAGAGTATTGAACGTATTTGTGGGAAGTTGCGTTACCGTAAGAGAGGATACGTTCGAGAATTGATCCGTGAGAACAGGACTGGAGCAGGGTACATTTTTCTCAATATTTTTCCTCTTGGAGTCGCGCAGTTGATCGATCTTACGAATTTCCGGTAAAACGGGTAAAGGAGAGGCGATCGGAGCAAGGGACTTTCCTGTATCCCGTGTAATAACGCTAAGAAACGATATTTCATAACACTTTGTAATTTACGACATTTCTAAAAGCAAATACGTGCCAGTATAATTCCTGCAATGTTTAAACAGTAATTATTTTGCTCAAGAATTTGACGAATGATCACTATACATCGTCAAGATACTCCGATATGAATTTGCTCGACGTGAGAACGAACTCGTATTTTGATTTCCATTCAATTGTAAGAAACGTCGAACACTGGATAGTGCTTGAGGATATCTGTCAAAATACGTATTTGTAATATTTTTTTATTTTACGTACTTATTATTATTAATAATAATAATAATTACCTGATGTAATCAATAATTTGAATATTTAAATTAATTTAAATAATAGTTGAATAAAAATCATCAGATATGTTTTGAATGAACATAAAAATAATACATGAGTGCTAGATATAGTTCATGTAATTTTTCAACAGTAATTATTTTCTTCAAGAACTTGACAAACGATTGCAATATTTCGTCGTCATTATATTCCAATATGATCTTGCTAGACGTGAGAACGACTTCGTACTTCGATTTTCATGAATCGACTCGATTTCGTGTCAACTCGAAGTGATAATGATCTAATAATTTTCCGTTAAAGTGGCACGATACATTATTTCAATCTAAAAGTACTTTCAGCAAACTTACGGCGAGAAGCTCTTAATAAAATTCTAATAAAATCGTATCACCTATTTCAATTCGGAACGAATTCGCTCGCGAGCGTATTGCGTAATCGTTGGTCTCTGAATATTTCCCTTTTGTACACATTTAGCGAATTTAACGCCTACGAGCTGCTTGTGTTCATGACGTGCAAAAGTCTTTCGCAATGGCGTGTGAGCGCCAAGGGAGTCGTACGGTTCGGATAGGCCTCGGCACAGTGCTGAGTCCGATAGTGTGTCTCCATAACCGGGGAGAGTTTACGATCGTCGTGAGCTCTATTACAGGAAGAGTGCGAGTAACACGGGTATCGAGACCGTGCATCGACACACCTACATATGTGGTGCATATCCTTTGCTACACACGCGTCCATTTTATTCATACACCAACCGTATATGAGCAAGATATATTTGATATTTTTCTGTATGAAGATATTTTCTTTTATATAGGGCGTATCAAAATGATAGAGCAAGAACGTCAACATTTTTTTTCATTTTTCAAAATAATTTATTTATTTTTTATTTATTATATATTATTATTTATTATATTGAATTCAGAGGTATTGAATTCAGAGGTAATTTGTTAATACGCCAAAACATTAAACTCCTCTCGCTTCTTTCTTGACTCAACGTACGATTCGAGTCCAGCGAGCGTACCGAGCTTCCCAGACTCGCCACTGAGTGGCGCCGCGCCAATCGTTTCGCGCAACGAACGAAACTGACAGCGCGTATATATAGAGTCACTGATACGATTTTTTACACACAAAATATTGAATTGTAAAATTAATGTAGGAGTATTTTTAATTTGTAATGTTTCTCATCAGGAACTAACCAAGTTCTTCATCAGAAACTGATGAGTTTCTCATCACAATTCTAGAAAGTTTCTGAATTGTCGAGAAATACTTCTGGAACGTCCTATAGATCTCAACTGAGTTACGTATGTATTTTGCCACGTTCGAGCTCTCTTTTATGGCGTTGCAGTGTGACGTCGCGTGACAGGTGATCGAAACGTTTTTTTTCCTCGGTGCAATATACACGTATGGCGATAAAATATCGAACGATGAATTTTCTTAACTTTTCGCCCGGAGTAAGGAAGCCTCGTCCAAGCATGACAAGCGTTTCCCAGCCTACTGAGAATTCTCTTTCCAACTCTTATTCTCATTCTTTTGATCGATAGCCTTTTTTCCCTGAATTCTCTTTCTTCGAGACTCTTGTGTGTTAATTACAAAGTGATTTACATAGTTATTCGATCGAAACGCCAGAATTGTTTTTTCCATCTCGCGTAATTTTTTGCTCAAACGTTTCTCTGTTAAGTGCTTCGAAAATCGGACTGAATCTCAATTTTATTTTTTCTACCACATATATATCGATGACGTGATACAGAATCTCTCTTGTCAATTATCGAGAACGAATGATCATTCGTTTTTGAAAAACACGAGCGTGGACTCGATTGTCAACGTCAAAAGTGAGAATTGCGTGTACGTTTCGGAAGAAAAGAGGTGAGAAGAAAAAGGGAAATATGGTACGTAAGGAACTTGGAAACCGTTCGTGTGCCGCGAAGCATAAAACTGCAAAACGGACAAGACAGCAAGTGCTGTACGAAGGACATGCGAAAATTCTGAAAATGAAACTCGTATGCGACGTACAAACAATTTTTTTCGAATTATTTACATCTACGAATGAGTAATTATTAATTATTTATTTTAAAAATTGCTAATTTATTTAGACTCTTAAAATAATTTCACTATCATAAATTATATGTAAAATGTCTCCGCGTAAGAATTCAATGAACTCAATATTTCTCATGACCAATTATACGTATTATACTCGAAATAATTTCTAGATTGATAGCCTCGTCGATGTAAAAATATTTCTTGCGGTTACGAAGCAGCAACGTCTCCTGGCGAGTGCAATGTGTGAATACTACGCAAAGCATAATACGCTCAGATGTACACAGATGTGTGTAATAACGTGGATTAGATGCATTGCAGAACGACACAGAGCCTGAACACAAATGTTGCGTCACAGAAATCTCGGACAAACGTAAGAGTGTAACGAGCGAGTGCTCGGGTCCTCCTCGCCCCTTACTCGGTTAAGCACGACAAAGCGAAATGATCGTATGCTACATTAGAAAAAGGGATCAACTCGCTGTTTGACGTGTACACTGGTTGAATTAATCAAGTCTCCTTGCGCCTCTGTAGCTTACGTTTAAACCTGTTGGTAACCGCATGCATCTCCGAGCGTGCTCGTTTTTCCACGCTAATTCATTCAGCCATTAAGCAAATTCACTTAAATTCGATCAACTACGCAAATATCAGGTGAAAAATATATTTCATCGAAATAACGAGCTCTCTCCGGCTAACATGTACTCATCGGATTTCAAATTAATTTTCCGGGTACGAGAATCGTTATTGAGAGATACTTTAATAATTATGAGAATGATTTAAATATTTCTTTGTCTCGAGAGTCACGACGAATTTACTTAAACCGATCATCAACTTTCTTTCTTTTTTCTCAGTGAAGTTAATTCGATGTAATGATCCACAAATATAATGGTAGTAAAATTAGTTCACGAGTTATCCTGAGATTGTTTTCTATATACGTGTTGAAGTTTTTTTTAAAGATACACCAAATGGAGATTCGTCTTGTGTGAATCAATTAGAGTTACGGGAACAATACATCAAACAGCCGTACGGTGTATGAATGAGCAAAAAATGTATACATGAGAGAATAGAAGAAATTTATTACAGTGCATTCTGATCGCCAGGATTAGTTGAGTTAACCATTACACACACCCCCGTCATCGCGATGGAGTACGCTCGAGCATTCGTCTAGGAAAGAACAAAGGGACGTGTATACTTCGTATAATTTAATCTTGTAACCGTAACGCGAATTAGACCTTTTTTTTATTCCCTCTGAATTACCGGATTATAAGTATAATCCTCGTCTGTACACAATATTGGCAATGCAAGAAGCAACACGAGACACGAACTCTTTCTAATGTTCCAGCTTCGTCTATCCTTGCGATGGGAAAGAATTTACATGAGAATCTTACATGCACGAGCGATGCAATATATTAACGAACGAAAACGAAAGGTGATACAACCTTGTTTTATAATATGGAAAAATGTGTGCAAAATTTGTACGTAATTTACGCAAAAAATATCATAAATATTCGTATACGTTGGAAATAATTTGAAAAAGTATTTTTACGTAATATACAATTTTTAAAAATTATGAATAACTTAAGGAATATAGAAAATATTTAAAAAATCGATAATCGTTAATTAACTAATTTTGTATTGTACAATTTTTTTTGTTTTCCAAGGGCGAATGGAGTATTGAGTATAATGAAACCTCTCTCGTTTTTCTAAATTTGATGATCAAATAAAGGTCTCGAACGTAGTAGTTGCGGTTTAAAATTGAAAGTAATTAGAATTTTTACATTCAAAATTTTTATTAAAAACTAGCTTTTACCCGCGACTTCGTTCGCATTGAACCCCTTAAAAATCTATCAAAGACCATTACATCCAAATAAAAATATCTCAATCAATGAACTCTCGTTCAATCTCAAACATTGAAATATAGTTTAAAAATAGTTTTAGTATATTTCGTATAAATGACAGAAAATAACTGAACAACTAAAGTTAGATGTAATTTCATATTGACCTGAATTTTCATTTATAAAAATATAATTTTTTTCAATAAAAAGTATCGTATATCCGTCCCAATACTTTTGAGAATATGTGTACAAAATTTCATGACAATCGAAAGTTTTTTTCTTCTTTTGAAATAAAAAATATCCTACATCCTTCTCGATACCTTTGAGAATGTGTACAAAATTTCATGATGATTGGTTGAATAGTTTTCGCGTCAAAGCGTAACAAACATACTGACAATCACATTTATAATATTAGTAGGGATGGTGAAATTTTATTCACACGTTTCACGATTTTTACCGATCGAATCACTTAAACATCACGTCAAATCTTCGCCAAAAATGAAATTTTGAGAGACGTTTTGGGAATTCAGAATTATCCGTATGAAACAATGGATGAGAAAAAATCGAAGGAAATGCACGGAGCAAATAAAAATGAGATTTCATCTGTGAATGTACACATTTTAAAATAAATCGACGTACGTGTATTTACTCGTTGTGGGATGACGTGACGAGAGATCGTTATGAGAGGCGTGGAAATTCGTGTATACGTATTTATAAAGTCTGTAATACATAATAACTGGCTACGAAACGTACGTGTGCTTTCGTCAAAATGATGAATCGTTATAAAACTCGATGAAAGATGTCAAATTAAATTATATCATATTTAACGTACTCAATTTAAAACACATTTTATTATTCATCCAATCTCACTTTTCCTCAGCAAATATACGAATTTTCAAATATCTCGCAAGGAGAGTGTTTGGAAAAAAAATAAATCATATGGTTCGTTCATTAAATTCAAAAAATGATTTGTGATTTTTTTATTCGTATGCGGATCTTTTATACGTCATTTTGTGCCATTGGCCCCTTTTACACGAGATATTTTTAAACTTTGAAGTCTATGCTTAGACTGACAAAAGATAAAAAAAAGTATAATGACGTATCCTGTCTTAGGTCCGTATCGATAAAATAAATAAAATTCTAGATATAAATAAAGTGTCAGTCAATAAAAAAAGTGCTAATTTTAATTAAGATAATTTATGCACGCCTTGTCAGGTATAGACAATGTCGAATGCACATTTGGGAATAATCAAGTGGTGATATTTCTATACGAGCGCACACGTACGCTCGTTTATATCGCAAAGTCGCTACCCTTGAATTATAATGAGACCCAAATGTCAAGAGACTTGGATTAGTAATAGCGAAACTGGAGGAAGAATTCTGAGATAATTGCAAACATAAATTTCACAATGATTTGGGAAGACGGAGGAGATGTGTAGAAAAAATAGAATTTAAAGATATCTCGATCAATTTTTTTTTCTCGATTTGCATATTTGCAAATACTGGAACATCCGGCTCGGTAAACTGGATCAAAGTAGCCAATTTCCATGCATGAGAAATATCAAGAGCATTCTTTTCGATTCTCAGTTCTCGAAGCGTCAAATAAGTACGATAGTCATTAGCTGACCTTTCTCGGAATTGGATCGATTTTGAATAATCGTCTGGTTGTACATTTTTTGATATTTTGCTCGCTAAATGTCACAGTGTTATTTTTAATTCATTTTTTTTTATTGAAATAAGGATCTCTTATATTTTTTTCAACTTAAGGAAAAGAAAGTCAAAAATAAAAAAAAATGTTCTCGTTTCAAACTTTGTTCCATGCATAATTTTTATGAGATATTTTAACGAGAAAATTGTTAAACATTTTTTTAAGAAGGAATCAAAGAATTTTTTTCAAATTAAAGAAAAGAGACGACAGGAATAAAAATCGATATTTTTTCATTTATGATATTACTGTACAGATATCAGGTTGATGCATTTTTGTGATATTTCATTCGACAAATGTAAGAAAATTTTTGACGATTTGAGAATAAAGTGGAGTGAACTTTTTTCGAATCAAATGAGGCGACAAAATCGAAAGAAATGCCGATTCCTGAAGTTTATGACACTATGCAGAGATCTTACGATATTTCAATTCGCTTCTGGATAGAGAAGAAAATTTCGCCTCGTAATTTTTCAATTACATCCGAGCGTTGGGGAAGGATGGCGGGACTCGAAGACCCGACAGGTCACTCTAATTTCCCTCTCACTTGTTCAGCTATTACTGGCATTACCCACGTCACATTCTCGAACGTGCTCACACGGTATACATCGCTCAGGTGTGTACCGTATTCTCGAATAGATGGAATTTCACGCCAGAATCGTCTACACGTACACACAAACGATTCTCAGTCTTGTGAATTTTGTCCACGATTCTTGAGCCAAATTCTAAAGCTCTTCGTAATCCATTAAACCTTTTAAAATCGAATTTCTGGGTTGAATTAATTTTATCAATGCTATGCAAAAGTAAATATTAAAATAAATAAATAAAAGATTTTCTACTTCAGCCAAAAATCCCAAAAAAACAATTTCTATACCAACATACATGAATGGCGTTTAAAAATAAAATCCAATCAAAGTAAAGCTCTTGGCGATCGATTATTTATTTTTGTATCGAATCTCTTTCATTTTTGTAAATCCGAGCAAAGGTGGATACTTAAAAAAATTAAATTCTTCTGACCGAGATGATACTCCCAGAGGTCGATAAATAAAATCCAATAAATCATGTTTAAAAATAAAATTTAGTTAAGGAAAAGCTTTTAGTAACCCATTAATTTTTATAACCTCAAGCTTTACCTGTTTTTAATTTTTGAAAGCATGCAAAAATGAATATTTTAAGAATTCCAATTTTTCAATCAAACTCCCAAAGAAGAATAAACAAATGGTTCCGATAAATTAATTATGTATTAAAATAAGATCTAGTTAAGTTATAGTACGATTTTTATGAAAGATAAATTATTCTAACATCGTCATACGTGAACCCGTTAATTAACTGAATTTTTAGATTGCAATCCAGTCTCTTGTCGAGGTTTTCGCGACTATACGTCCGCAAGCGTGCTGCTCGCGATCGAGCGAATAATTCACTGAAAGCATGCACATGCATGCATGCAATCCCAAGAGGACTTCGACTGATGTAAGCAAGCGTATCATTTTATGATAATCGATTTTTTAATGGAAAAAAAACTTACCCTAATATTCTACCAGCTTCGGGACTCCTGTAAAAATCGCATCGATGCAATGGTCTTCTAGGATCGTTGGTGAATCTTTGCCCAGCGGCCTGACAGAGACCGCGATAGAGTTGGAACTGTAGAACACCCGCGACGAAATTTCTAGAATACAAAAAAAATTATAACAAATTGTCATGTAAGCAAAAAACGCAAAAAAAAAAAAATTTCACAACGTCGAAAATTTGATCGTTTGGAATGTGCCATAATTATTGCCTTACCTATCAACACGATATGTGTAAATCATTATAATCGGACCGAGAGTATACAATAATATTTCTTCATTTTCTTTCCCTTTTTTTGCTCCTACTTTTCTTCGTCGAGATATTTGTGAGCGTTACATCAATATCTTTAATTTAACGCAAGATTGAGCAACCGATTTGTCACGGAATCACCCATACGTCTTACATACCCGAGATGTTTCTAATCACGACTTCTTTGTAGGCCAGAGAATCGTGGGAATGGCGAGGATAATAGTTTTGAAGTTGAGGAGTACTCCCAACCGATCCATCGAATTTCAATTTGTATATCGTCACGTGAATAATGAAAGGACTTTTGTTAATTACGGGTCAAGATTATTCATGAATCATTGGCTGGCGTTTAGAAAAATCGAAGAAATCGCGCCTATAATAATCGAAAGATAAATAATAACAAATAAGAAGGGCAAACCTTGACTCACATATCATTCTGAACAGAAATGAAATATTACAATATTGTCATTTTTATTTTTTTAATTTAATATATTTTCCAGCAAGATGAAGTGTCTTTTCTTCCTGATTAAATATGCATCAGTTTCAGATTTTGCATAAGCCAACCAAGCGAAACCGCCCAAGCGTAGTTGAGTTGTTGTACAGTTGTAATTCGTGGACGCGTCATAATGGATTCGATCTCACTTGGTAATCTACTTCTGACAGACACGAGTTGAAATATTTACGTTTATACCGGGACTGGTCGAAGAGCTCCTCGAGTGACGAATCGTTCCGATTGAGCCACGCGCGCTCATCGGGACTTACGAACGCGAATCCATTAAGTCTCATTTATAATTTGGCAATAAAGTGAAAGCAATTATGGCGAACGCAGTGTCACCGCTATCGTAATTTATCTCAATCAAGATTATAGAATATGTATACTGAATCCATATGCGAAGAGCTTTCGTCTCAAAATTTTGTCTTCATAAATGAAATGGCGCATTTTCGCGATCCGGTATTGAGTAATATTTAAAATGTCAATTTTGCAAATCGTTGTCAATCAATCGTCATACATTTTTGCAAATCCTAAACTATATGTAACTCGATACGAATCAAAATTCGAAGAGAAATTCTCAGTACCATTTTATATGTATCGAAAGTTTAAATAGCTAATAAATAAATAAACGATGAGACTCACAAATTTGTTTAAACATTAAATAATAATGAATTCGATAAATTAACAGTGAATGAATTTTTTCAAGACTTTGTTACTCAATAAAATTGTCATCAATTTTTTGAATTATTGATAAAATTAAGAGGTTCATATATAAATAAGAATTTGCCACGAGGTAATCTCGAAAGCACTTTTTATTACTCGCCATTGATACACTTAATGGCAGTTAATGGATTCGATAGCGCCGAGCGAAAAAGTGAATTACGGAAAGATGATGACTTTATGTGTAACGTAAGAAATAGATAGGGAACGTAAGTAGATAAATTTCTCCGCGTATATTTCTCTTACGGAGTAAGAAGAACTTCGCGTCCTTTACGTAATAAGTCGACCGCTCGATACTCGTAAGAAGCGCTGAGAGGCGCGCGCACAAATTTTACCTCGAGAATTGCGTCTCGATCTTATGGTCATTCGACTGCTCATATCATCCCCTGAGCAATAAAAGGGCGTAACCTGAGACACCAAAAAACTTTCGATAAAAAATTTTGCTTTTACTTTTTATCAGCTGATAAAAACTTTTACCGTATAAATATATTCTCGCGAAATTCCACTTCGATGGAGGATTATTGGACGTTAGACGATAATTTATTCCTCTTCGCTTGGCAAAGCGATCTCCATATTTTAGCATCGATTTATCAAATCCCAGATTTCCCGGATATTCGATCAAGTAGAATTGAGTAAATAAGTTTCTTCCTTATTTATTTTTTTTGCGATCGTCAATACTCCTGAATGCATTCTTTGAAAATTTTATCATCGATTCACCAAATCCTTCATTTTCCCAATTTTTTTATCGAGCTGAATGAGTAAACGAGTTTTTTCGAATTTGTTTACTTTTTACATTTGAATAGGTTGATATTTTTCTAAACTTCCTTGCGTATCCGAATATATCGAAAGCAAGAATGCATGGTTAAAGAATGCATACTTTGAAAAGGAACAGGGCACGAAGTCAGAGAATCGTGACGAGTAGCCTTATGTCCCAAGGGGGAGTGGTGGACGATCGGTGGTTGGTTAGTGTGCACGGTTATTCTTACGTGGTGTTGGTCACATGAAACAGCGATCGGTGGTACGAACAAAGAACGCGGCGGGGGTACTCGGCGTCTGGGCCTTACTAAGAAGGCGAAAGTGTGCCGTGTATATAAGGCCCGGAACGACCGGCAATCAGCATCCAGTTCACTCCTGGACGTACCCGGAACATCGCGAAAGCAAAAAATGAGGAGCCTGGTACGTTCTGCGAATATATAACACGAGCTTACGAGACTATTACGCAAAAAAAAAAAAATTCGTACTGTATCGACGCGAGATATTTCCTGCTAAATTCTACCGAGGCTTACGTATGAGCTTTTCGATAACACGCGGAAAAGTATATTTAGCTGCGATTCGGGACAAATTTTGTGTGTTGCCAATTTTTTTTATTTCGGCTCTTTGCTCGTGCTTTTCTTCTCGGGAGTCGAAAAATTTTACCGCGAAAGTGCATTAACGTTGAAAAATTTTTTTTTCGTGATTTTCAAAATTGCAAAATTAAATTCAGAATCGATTTTAATGTATTTCTGAGCTTTTAATTTATTTTAATCTCGGTGTCTTTCAGTTGTACTTGGGGCTTGTTGCCCTCTTGGTCCAAGCGGCGTTCGCCACCGAGAAGAAGGCGACGGAGGAGTCGAAGGCTGACGACTCCGGCTCGTCGAAGAAGCAAGAGAAGCGTGGAATCTTGGGACTGGGTTACGGTTACGGATATGACGTCGGTGGTTACGACATCGGGGGAGGTTCTGCGCATGGACTCCACGGTGGTTACGATTTCAGTGGACACTCGGACGGCGGTTACGGCGGTGGATACGGCGGCGAGCACCACGTGAAAACCGTGACAGTTGTAAAGAACGTCCCTGTGCCGTATCCGGTGGAAAAGCACGTTCCATACCCGGTTGAGAAGCACGTACCGTACCCAGTAAAGGTGGCCGTACCGCAGCCGTACCCAGTCGAGAAACACGTACCTTACCCGGTCAAGGTTTACGTCAAAGTGCCCGTACACGTGCCGCAACCGTACCCCGTGGAGAAGAAGGTGCCGTACCCCGTCCACGTTCCAGTTGATCGGCCTTATCCCGTCAAGGTCCTAGTACCACAACCTTACCCCGTCGAAAAGCACGTACCCTACCCAGTTAAGGTTCCCGTCCCTCAGCCGTACCCAGTCGAGAAACACGTTCCGTATCCCGTCAAAGTGCCCGTACACGTTCCCCAACCGTATCCGGTAGAGAAACTCGTGCCGTACCCAGTTAAGGTCAATGTTGACAGACCGTACCCTGTTCCAGTACCGAAACCATACCCAGTCACCGTCGAGAAGCACGTCCCGTACCCGGTTGACAGACCCGTACCATACGCCGTAAAAGTGCCCGTTGACAGGCCTTACCCCGTCCATGTCGAGAAACACGTTCCGTACCCCGTTAAAGTTCCGGTTCCACAGCCGTACCCGGTTGAAAAACACATTCCCGTACCCGTAGAGAAACCTGTGCCGTACCCCGTAAAGGTACCCGTTGACAGGCCGTATCCCGTCCACGTTGAGAAACATGTGCCCTATCCGGTCGAGAAACCAGTGCCCTACCCAGTTAAGGTTCCAGTCCCTGTTCACTACGAGCACAACCCTCACGAACAATACGGCGCTCCATCCTACGGCGGTCAATCTTACGGCTATGAGCACTACGAATCCGAGCATCATCACTAAATTTGATGATTTCGCCGTCGAAGGTGCTCGCTCGATCGACACATATGTCAGGAAAGGAACTCATCATCGCGCCATACGATGACGATTACAACGATGGATCTCATCAGACGTTGCAACATCATCGTCGAACGAGGGAGCACCGAGAGGAAGAAACGTAAATAGAAATCGCAACAACGGGTAAAAAAACACAAACATTCGAACAAAACACAACGAACGCGCAATCACTTCAAAGACCTGCGAATTACTTTTATATGTACTTTTATATTTGTATATGCCTTTTTTAACTTAATAATTGTACCCGGACCGGAAAGAACAGACGACAGGGGATTTATTTTAGACGATGACGTTTGGCTTTGGTACTCGATATAAAAGAAAGGAAAAAACGTCAAGAAGTCATCGTTACCATTTTTTAGTTACACCACAGATTGGCACGCTCATAATTATACGAGAATATAAGTATGCAGAGTGCACTTTTTATTATGGTTTCGAAATTGCGTAATCAAATGTATATCGGGCATCAAACGCCATCATGCGCATCGTCTTGAGCGTTATCATCGCCGTTTCGGTTTCCCTTTCAAGTTTTATTGATTTACGCGTGTTTTTGTTTATTATTGATAACGCGTACATTGGATCAGGAGAAATCGAGTGTTCTCGCTCGACAAGAAAAAAAGCGCGAAAGCCAAGTCTGTCTGTCTGGACTCTCAGCTCGAATGTTAAGATATTTTTTATATGAGATAATAATAGGCACGCAGTGGTAGACGCTCTTTTGTACCGTTAGCCGCAAAGCAAATGTGTATTTTTGTATGATATACAGTAACAGAAAAAAAATGTTTTGAACATTATTATTGGATTTTTTTATTCTCCAACCTGCCTCGCCCTTAAAATTCTCCGCATTTATTCAATGTCCTTTATGGGAACATATGCAACTTCATAATATTTAAAAAAGTATTATAAAAGTTATCATTGATTTTACTTTACGTAGTGGGTCTAGATTCGTTTGTTCAATGTTCCATTTCGAGAGAAATTTCGGAATCGCGAAATTTCACGGCAAGTGGGTCGCCTTGATACTCCGAATCGAAAAGAAAGGTTTGAAAGAAAAGTTACATCGATTGAATACAAACGAGACCTTTAGAATTCGTGAAACCCTTTAGAGTGAGTCAACATTATCGTTCAATCACAAGTGAAATTTGCAGCGAAGTGTCTCGTATAAAATCGCGAGTTCCTTGTCTCCTCGTTTTCGCACGCGAGCCAGAGTAGCGGCAAATTATGCAACCGGTAATCAGGAGGGAGGGGACGATCGGGAGGTAAGGCTGAAAGTAAGAGTTTGTCGTAGGCGCTTCTCCTTCTCTTTTTCCACTCGCTTCCCGCCGCGGTGGTCTCTCCTCGAATCGAGTACTCGCTTCGCGCAAGTATAACGCAACAACGAAAGGGAACGGACGTGCGAGTTCCGCTATTTTCAGAACTTTTTCACTCTCTTCTCAACCTTTTTATTGTATTTTCAATCCTCAATGTCTCGAGAAACATTTTTTGTACACTCGTTGTCATTTTTTTCAAATCATTAAAATGTCCGTAGAAATATGTCTATTTATTCCGACCAAATTTATGATGTGTAATCTTTAATTACGAAAGTTAATTCATGCTTTGACATACTGGTCTAATTTATTTTCTCACATTTTCTAAATTATGTCACTAATGTTACCAATGACGAATACTTTTGATTTTCCGAAATATAATGGAAGATCTGACCAATTAAATCTTAACAATTCAGGAGTATCTACTATGTATTTTTTTAGCGTAGTAATGGACTATTTTTTAGTTTTTATCTACATGTACACCATCAATAAAGAATTCAACATCAATAAATTACTTCTGAAGAATAAGTGGTCAAACTCATTAATAGTAAGATTTGAACGTAAATTAAGGTCAAGTTTTGAAACCATCGAAAGCAAAAAATGTTGGTGGTATTTCAGCAACTTAATAATCTTCGACAGGGATCTTCGAATTCTTCGTAGCATGAGCAATATTGCAAAGCGAAGTAACACTTCTTATTTTTAACATTATGTATTATGTGTAAATTATACAAAACAAGTGTTTTTTTAAACTTGCATTTCTGTGTAAAAATAAAACACATAATTGTGTCAATTTCGCAAATTGATGAAGTACCTGTCATATTCATAATGTTACTACAAAGACCGAAATCCGTAGATCGTACATGATGGATTTGTAATGATTTCTACATCGAGTTCCTTGAAAGCAGTGAAAAATCTCAGGGTCAATTGAAGCATTTCTTGTGGTGTGAAAACCGAACCATCGACCACGCAACTTTTCTATAGTGAGCTAAGTAATAGAGTACTCTGATCAATTACTGATTATTGTCCTTGTCAGTAAGATCAGTCAATAAAATAAGTCGACTGGAAGAGTTTGGCAATGAAGGAGCGCGAACGTTCTACTTTAATATTTTCTTTGTAAAAATTAAATGTATTATGTACTTATGAGTTTCTTTTACTTTAAATTATGTTGCTCCAGACTTGATTTTTTCTTTTCCTGAGATTTATATTTTGAATTACGGTCGCTTTTTCTTATTTCTCAAGAATGATAATAGCGTGGAAAGAAATTGCATTTCTCCGTTTTCGTGTCAACCTTATTTCTCATGCTTTCGTGAAAAATATCGTGTCGATTTCGCTAGGAGAAAAAGAAGAAAATGAACACAGTTCACACGCAATGTTCTCGAGGCTTTTGCTTCAGTGTGTGGACAATTCATCTTCTTTTTTCGCAGTACTTTTCTCATTTTAAGAACGTGAACAAAGCTTGTTTGTGAAAAGACTATTAAAAATGTAACTAAACGTGTAATATTGCAAAACGAAAACTTTTTTCACATAACACCGTCAAACATTTTTTTTAAATTTTAACCTGAACGTTAACAAAATTTTAATTAAAAAAAAAACGTTAAATACACTTTTTCCAAAATTAGCATCAAATTGACATTCGAAAACTACAAGTGACGGAAATTGTCAAATCGTACTCAGCTTAATTAAAAAATGACACCCAGCAAAGCGTGAACTTCGTAAACGCCAATTCGAATTTTCTTTCCACTCTTTCAGGGGTTCAAAATTCTCCAAGGGTCGACAGAACAACTACGATAGCAAAACAATACTCGCGTGAAAACTGCAAGCTCGCGAAAACACGCAGTCGGTACTCCAACTTAATCGATTTCACTCGACCGTGTACAAATTTGTTTCTGCTGCGTTCGCTGACCGATGGGAACGATGCACCGACACGAGGTATATCCACACAAAACAGTCACGCAGATACAGTCAAATTACTCTCAAAATCAAAATATAATTTTTTCCCTCACGATACACCATCCACATCTTAATTTATTTTCTTATTGCATTATCATACTTCCGATACGATTTTTTTATGAATAATAAATAATTACGATATTTATAAAATTAAAAAAGATTTCTCATCATTACGAAAATTTTAATATCGATCTAAATTATTTTATTAAATGTTCGACTGTACTTCCACTTGTAAATAAAACAATTCATGCTTTGCACGTATCCTATTCCACTAATTACTTAAAGCGTGTTTAAATCGCATACACGCATACTCGAGTTAGATATCAGTGTAAAATGTACCGTAGTTTTTAACTTTACCACTACGAGTGTTAATTTAAAATCACGGATTGAAAGTATGTATATAAAATGGCGTGGCTTTACCGGTACTAAGCAGTAAATGCTTGGCGTGACAAGTCTTATCTCGAATAGTTATTCTTGGTTCGTAACGTGCTTTAGAGAGCGATCGCGTGCCCGGTGTGAACATTTTTCTGTACTCTCGCGTATATATCTGCGCTTGAAAACTCCATCTCGAATCCGTCTTATTGTTATTCTCGAAATTCATACACATTTGTTTATTCGTTCTGAATTCGACTTCACAGACAATGATTTACTCTAATTTTTTTTTTCGTCAAATTTTTTTGTCTCGAGATCGTAAAACGTCGATTCATGAAGTTTCTTCACGAAGTTTGTAAATTCAATGGAGAAAATTTATGGCGGTACTCGCAGTTTTATCGTTTGAAATGAATCATCCAGAATGTTTCGATATTTATTTTTCAGTATGTAGATCGAAAATGCGAGCTGACTAATTTTATTCAAACACTATAGCGCTTGCCGAGCTAATGACTGTAACGAAATTGTTGTTTTTTTCTTTCCTTGGAGTAATTGTTTTAACTACATCCTTTTGGAAAGTTGCCTCGTTCCCGGATTCGTTAGAGTTAGATCGTAATTGGCAGATCGAGCATCGGAGCAAGCAAATAATCGAGTCACCACATCCTGCGCGTACGTGGACAGTCCTCTCTTTTCTAGAAGCCTGGAAACTCGAATCCAATTATGCGATCGTATGCAGAAGGCGGTTCACTTTTATCGAAGGATTTATCATGACCGAGACTTCTGCACAGCATTGACACAGTTTACATTTTTTTTCAGGTATTGCTTTGAATACAAATACACTTTTACTAAGTGATCGAGTAAATAAAGAAGTTCCGTATGGTAGAAAGCTCCAAATACGTAAAGAATGTTTCTGTATTATTTTCTTATTTTTTTTCGAGCATGAGACAAAACCTTCAAAAATTATAGAAAATATGAATAGAAAAAGTGAAGTATTGATATTCTGTCATTGTCAGCTGATCTCATTCATGACGTCAACGATTACAAGAAATCACGTCCAAGTATATTCAATTATAGTTTATTTAATAAATAGTATAATGACGTGCACTTTTTATGACTTTACGAGAATTACTGATGTTTGATTTGAGAGGCGATAAAAAATTTGCATACCTGTCAAGTCGTTAAACATTTTTCAATGTAGATCATGTACCACACCATAAAACCTACAATAATTCTCACACTTCAAAAGCAAGTTATTGATTTTATTGTTTAAATAAATTTAAATTTTATTTAAATAAAAAAAATTCTGCATCTTAATTTTGATCGATAAACATCGATAATGATTTCATCAAAAATTTGTCAATTAAAATAGTATTTTTTGTAATAAAAAAATATTTACATTGTATCTCTTCGTATCGCTATTTCCTCACACAGAGAAATGCTCACTGAATTTCCAAGGCACATTCCTTCGAGATTCTCGAGCATTGCGTTTCGCTTACAGAGTATGAAAATGTTCAATCCCATCGAGCATTGAATAATTAATTCGAACGAGATTGAGGCATCTCTCGCCAATTAGTAATTTTAACGCCGATTGATCATACTCGAGCGTGTAAATAAGCTCTCTTGTTTTTTTTTCTTTCCAGATTAATATACGTGAATGAGTGCGTGTTTTAGCGGAATTAGACGTTTTACTTTCGAAGCTTGTCGACTCGCGAGCCTGCCCAGGGTCGTGGACCCTCCGAGCCGAACCGAGCGCTTGGAATCTCGAAAATCAAGAAAGCGAAATTCCCCACTCGCTACAAAACATCACGAGCAACGATGAAACTTAGTTTCACGAGATTTTTTTTGCGCTCTTATTTTCTCCTGTCTCACTCGAAGAAAAGCTACTCCTAGCGTGCATTTCCCCGATGATAATGCTTGATGCACTCCAAACGGGAGTGAGCATAATATATAGATGCCAAACTCTCGCATGGACCGCTTCAGTTATTCGACGGACTCGAGAGAAATCGCAGGAGAAATATTTTCATCCTGGGGCAAAAGTAGTTTCATCGTCTCATATTTTTTCGGTGAACGCCGAATTAAGAAAATTAATTAAAATGGACCGTGTGAGTGTTTCGAAAAATGTTAATATTAATGTAGAATTGTGAATTATTTCGAGTGCAGCGTTGAAAGATTTAAAGATGGAATGTTGATGGATTCGTTTGCAGAATCACGTGACCATCCTGATGATTCTCCTCGCTCCGCTAACCGTCGATGCGACCGCAATCCCGGACAAGTATACTTGCACTTATGACAATTATCCTGACATCAGATGTGTACTCGCGAAGCCACAGATTCAAGAACGCTCTGGATATCACACGATCGATCCCAGCGATCTTGAGGATCCGAATGTCGGTATGTTTCCACTTTACTGAGCTTCCTTGCTCCCGATAAGGATTTTCACTTAATTAAGTATTCTCCAATTACCGAAATCCGCCCAAGAGTTTCACCGCACGTGAAAGGGTGTTATTAAAAAAATTACGAAGGATTCGCGGTGGACGAAGAAAAAAATTCGAGTACCATTAATTTTAAAACAAGTAAAGTAAGTGTAGTAAATTTTAAATTTAAAAAAATGTTGAACATAAATATATCGTCATATTTTGAAAGAATTGTAAATATTCTTTTTTTAAATATTTAAACAAAATTTCAACACGTGCTTGGCGAGTTTATTCATGTTAGAAAGGCTTTTATTAAAAAAATTACACAGGACGCAATGTCTAAACTCACCCTTCTCAAAAATTTTAAACGTGAATATTGCCAAACCATTTTATCTTCCCATGAGATGCAAATAAAATAAAATTTAATAAATAACAATTATTCTCTTGGCCTCGATTTTCTTTTGAAGGCGTATTGCGTGCGGAGGACATCGAGGAATACGAGCGAGGACTCGAGACGATGGACCTGAGCGGCGTCGAGATTCCATCTAAGAGCGACGTAATAGAGGACTCGGAAACAGGCGCGGACAGTAGTTATATCGGGGAGTACGGGCGGATCGAGAGTACGGAGCAGATTCTGGGTCACCATGTACAAGAGGACGTGGAGAAGACCGTGACGATTGTTAAAAACGTCGCGGTACCATACCCAGTGGAAAAAACAATTCGTTATCCTGTCGTAAAAAAAGTTCCCTATCCTGTGAAGGTCCCTGTCGTTCAACCCTATCCCGTTGAAAAACAGGTTCCCTATCCAGTGAAAGTTATGGTGAGGGTACCGGTAAAAATTCCGAAACCAATACCGATCTACAAGGAAGTTCCCTACGCTGTCCAGGTACCGGTAGATCGACCTGTGCCCTACAAGGTCTACATCCCTGAACCCTACCCCGTAGAGAGGAAGATTCACTACGAAGTGAAAGTACCGGTACCGGAGCCGTTTCCGATCGAGAGAAAGATACCGATACCGGTAAAGGTGCCGGAGCACGTGCTCCAGCCGTTTCCAGTAGAAAAACCGGTGCACTATCCAGTCGAGGTGAAGGTCGACAGACCCGTAGCCGTCAAAGTTCCGAAGCCTTATCCAGTAACGGTCAACAAACCGGTATTGTATCCTGTATTCAAACCGAAACCGGTACGAGTGGAGGTCAAGGTCGAACGGCCGTATCCGGTACCGATCGTCAAACATGTACCGTACCCCGTAAAAGTGCCCGTACCGCAGCCGTATCCGGTTGAGAAGGAAGTACACTTTCCTGTTGTAAAACCCGTACCGTATCCAGTTGAGGTCCCTGTGGAACGACCTTATCCGGTCCAGGTTACCAAACACGTGCCCTACACCGTTGAAAAGAAAGTTCCATATCCGGTCGAGGTGCCGTATACGGTTGAAGATAATCACGGATTCTCATCGGATTCGCACGATTTCCAGGCGGACCAGCCTTCCGAAGACTCGGATAAGAAGCTTGAAAAACGCTCGGAATCAAAAGAACCCGAAAAAACAGATGCGCAGAGCTCGGAAAGCGAATAACGCCTGCCGTACGGTTGCCCGCCGTACACGCGTGTGAGCCGATTGCCTACGCGCCAGGCGCCGTTCGACGCACTCTCTACTGCGCCTGACGAACCGCAACCGACGTGACTCTCACGCTCATGTCTGACTAAAAAGCGATTTTCGTAATTCGAAAATGCTATTCAGATTTTTTTTATAAATCAACATAAATAGGACTCTAGTCAAGAAAACTAAAGAAGCTCAAAAATTATTTTCAACGAGCCGTTTCTTCATTAAACTCTTAGTCGTAGTTGTATCGCGAATTATTGTTTCCCGCGACTGTTACGTAGGAAAAAAGAAAAGTTTTTTACTCGACGCTCGAGATCCGCTATTTTATAGTCCCCGAGAAAGCATGAAACTGAAATGTAACTGTCATTCTTTCGCAGCTGCGTATATGTGTACCAGGCACAATGCTATTCCGTGAAATATTGATGGACGGAAAACTGCTCATTTTTCTTACACTTTTTCCGAACGTGAGAGTCTCGAGAAGTTGACGAAATATTCGCGACATCGAATTTCTTCGTCGGCTCTTTTGTAATTATTGTCGCCTCAGGTGAAACGGTGATGATTTTTTTTTTGTAGCGATAAATGAGCAATATTTTCAGAGCAAGCAGTGGCTAGGATTCTGAAGAATATTCGAGAATCTTGGGCTCTGGTTGAAAAACTGTTCGAACTGTTAGCGAAAGGTGTGTGGAAATTCGTGACGAACGAAAATACTTCAAGATCGGTAATAATACAAAACCAGACTAAGAAACAATACCGATTTTCCCAAACGTATAATTGTACCCTGATTTTAAGAAACAGAGACTTATATTTTTATTTTTCGGCAAGGGAAAGTCGAGTATTTCGTGTATAAATATAATGCTTGACATCTTTCTGCTGTTATCCAGTTTCGATTCAGACACCGTTTTACAAGCTCTGTGAAAAATCGCGAAAAACATGGGACAACTTATCAAGGTCTGTACTCGATCTCGTAGTTTAAATTTTTTTTTATTTCGAATACTCTACGTAGTTAAAATTTGACTCTAATTTAACAACTAATTTATCTCGTTTACATCGACTCGTATCAGTTTGTTGAATTTTGTAACAAAAATAAAAAAGGAGATGAAAAAATTGTAATATTTTGAATAAATAAAATGTTGAACTGTTATTAAAAAAATGTTGAACAAAATCGTGACTCGAAAATCGAAAGCATGGGGTCGACGACTAGTCGGCATGACTGATGTACGATCGGTGTGTCGCTCATTTTATAAATACAGGAGATGGGAGTGATATCGTTCGCCTTTCTCTGGCTTTTCTTGACGATCGAGGGAGGGGAAGGAACGAAGAGGGAAGATCTCGAGCGAGCGGCGGAACTGGCGGTGGAGCGTGCGGCGGAGAGAGCAGCGGAGAGGGCGGTGGAGAAGGCTCTGGAAAGTGGTAACTCGACGAGCGAGTCCGAAACGATACGAGAATCATATTCGAGTGTGAGGAAATACGACAAGAGCCTGAGGCTTCCGGAATCGGGATACACGCCTGGACAGCGCCGGGAATACGACAGGATAATGAGAGAGCGGGAAGCGGCTGAAAAGGCATCGGCGGTGCTCAAAAGATCGATCGTCGACGATGATGACGATGACCGTGACCAATCGGCGACGTACGGCATCGATCAAACGGCCGAGCCACAGCGCCAGCAGGGCTGGTTTTATCATCGCAAGAGACACGTCTCGTTTCCGGATGAAACCGGAAGTCGTATCGGAAATGACGACAGAACGTCGCTGGATTCCTTTTTTGTATGTATAAGTTATTTGTCTTTCTCCACTTTTTTTCTATTTCTTTTCATTCGGTCAAGGTTCCACGTTCGAGCGAACGACAAAAATATATCGACAGTTCTTTTACGATGATAACAGCTCCAGCTACCGTCACTTCCGTGAATCATCGACCGCGAGCGTATCCTCGAGATTCCCAAATGGCCAACACCGGAGATTACTCTGCCGAACGAAAAGACGAATTTTCCGAACTCGGTCAAGGTTGGATTCTTCATTTAGCACCTTCGATTTAGTTCTTCTCCGATAGTCCGTTTCATTTTTTTTTATTAAATTTGGAAAGCTACTGTTAAATAAAGAAACGTTTTTTTAAACATTTACCCAAAATCCTGGTTTACTCTTTCATCAGAAAATCGGCTATGAAAAATTATTCTCAGAATTGATATTACCGAAATCATTATTTGGCGAGTGTTAACGACTCAACATTTATAATTTACTTTCTCGTCATCAAAAGTCATCTACATTCAGTGAGATCCAATTATTTTGACGCAGGATATCACGCAACTGGCAATTTACCAAATTCCTTGTACTGTCGAAACTAGACTGGTTTTTCAATGCAAGTTAAGAAATGTAGGACACAATCGTACGAGAAGTTTTACTCGAAAAATGGAGTTACCGAATAATTTTTTTTGTGTCGTGCATGACAATGAGGAATGGGCAATGTTATATGTAAAATTGGTGACCCCGTAATTATTTCTTGCACCAGATAAAAAGAATCTAAATCAAGAAAGTTTTTAAAAATTACCAAAAAAAGTAAATTACAGCGGTAAAAACTAGCAGAGAAATTAATGTCTAAAATCTTATTTTAGAGAGTACAAAAAATGAAGGAATGATCATTTATGTAAATTTACATTTCGCATTATTTACTCCATAACTACCTTGCACCATAAAAAAAATATTGCATCAATAAAAATAAAGCTACCAAAAAAATAAATTATGCAGATAAAAAATGAGTAAAAAAATAGTTTAGAATTCGATTTTAAACACCAAAAGACACTTCGATAATGATATTCGCAAAAGAAAACAAACATTCAATCATCCGTGATAGCATCCGGAAACATGCAGAATATCAATATTTCATTTCGATAATTAATGCTTTCACATATAAAATCCAGTCCGGAATACATTTTTTTCCCGGATCGCCCAACACTTCCCTTTCACTCGCAATAATAAGCAAAAAAGTGCGTAACGAGTGAAATAAAAAAAAACGAAATAATAAAAATAAAAAACAAAAAAAAAGAAATGAGCAAAGAGCAGCGGGGATCTAATCCTCGAGTGATATTAAAAGCGCGGATCATAACGTATCGACGAGTTTCAACACCCTGAAGAGTACACTAATCGAAATCTGGTTAACGAGGCTCGTATATGGGAGCAATAAAATATGGCAATGGGTACGTATAACGAGTCACTTCCAGAACTCTCGATGTTTCCTTGATTATTTTCGTGTGTGTGTGCTTCATGTAACGGACGTGCATTGTATTACTCAATGTACAATGTAGGAAGTCGACAGGTAGCCGCCATATCATTAGATTTGGTTGAAAGTAACGGATGGAAGCGCCGCAGGAATATCACGTCATCTGCGCCTTAAAATTACACTTTCACTGGCAAAGCGTATACGTAGCGGCTCGCACGCTCCCGCGCGCTTGTATTTACACTTTTTAGTCGCTGAGATCGTGCCGAAGTACGAGTGCATAATCACGCTTCGATAATAATGCACAGATCCTGAATTCACCGTCGTCGCACTTTTTTTTCCATAATCGTCCATCTCTTCCTCCTTCTCGCCGGTGCAATCCTTTATGCGATTCCAGCGAATTTCAATCTCTGTGCGTAAACTCGTTGCGCAATCGTACCATTCCCGCTTGTTATTTCCAATTTGTACGTTCCTCGGTTATATTTCCCGATCACGATAAACTTTTGTGCAAACTCAAAACTCGTGCGCGTATGCCTTTTCCAGCCTTTAACGGGTCTCGCTCGAGCTGCGATGAAAAAACAAATCTATTCTTCCTGCCATGACGATACGTCGTCTGGATATATGTCTAGCTAAATCTCGCGAATTTGCTATCTATCCTCCTTTCTCTTCCGCTTTTGCTTTGAGGAAATGCGTTCCCCCCCGGGTTTTATTATTTTACGATCGAATGACGTTAAGCTCGACGTTCCTTCCTTCCTCCCGTTCCTTCGCACGTTTATGATATTTTTTGAGAGTTAATAAAAAGACGGTCATTAGAATTTCGAAAAAGAGTCGATTGAGCTCTCTTAAAAATCAAAATATCGCTATTAAGGTAGGACTACCGCTACGTGCCGTATTTACGTGGGTCGGGGCCCCTTTATCCAATTTTTGTAAAATTAATTTTGAGAAATTTCAAGATTTT
>JAPYYX010001339.1:8082-37966 GCA_030522605.1 Cremastinae sp. B BG-2022a | reverse complement strand
GTGGACTGAGCATTCAAGTTCATTAGGAAAAGTTGTTGCAAATCAATTAAAGAAAAACATACTCTAAATTCAAATCGATCCTACGTAAAGTTTATTTTTAATATAATAAACAAAATAATAAAAATTTTTGTCTTCAAATTTTTGTAAAAAATTAATTGAAGCTTCTTTGATGTTATATAAAAATGTGTGCAAAGTTTCAATAGGCTTCACCGACCGAAAAGTCGAGATACTTGTCGTTAATATCGTGATATTTAACACGGGCTCTTATGAGAGGTTACGAAAAATGACGATTTTCAAGAATAAATATCTTGATTTTTCAGTCGGTAACAGCCCCTGAAATTTTACACAGTTGTACATATAACATCAAAGGATGTTTCTGCAAATTTTCAGTGAAATCTGAAGATAACTCTTTCATGCAAGGAATACGTTAAAAACTTTCCACATGATTCAAACTGCTTCACAAATTATTTTGATGCTACGCTTACCTTCTTTTTCAGCCGTGACCACTGAACTCTCAGTTGCATCTAACAAACGCTTGAGGTCAACCAATGTTTCCTTGTTTTTCAAATTGAGCTCGTGATCTTTGGCCATAACCATCTTTTCAAGTTTTCGCTTAGCCTGTGCACGCGATATTATTCTCTCGTCGACGGTTCCTTTGGTACATAGTCTGTAAACAACGACTGGACGAACTTGCCCGATCCTATGACAACGCGCCATGGCTTGAATATCGCACTGAGGATTCTAAAAATATTACAGTCACAGTTATTTATACGTTATGTGTGCATAATTATAAATTCATATTAAAAAATACACATAAATTTATTTTAAAAAATTAAATAAAATATTTACCCAATCGCTGTCATAAATGATGACTGTGTCAGCGGCCGCGAGATTCAATCCAACGCCACCAGCTCTCGTTGAAATGAGGAACAAAAAGATGTCAGGATCTTCGTTGAAAGCTTTAATGCTCTCTTGTCGATTATCCAGATCGCGTCGACCGTCCAACATCATATACCGCCAGGGTCTGAGGTTGAGGTAATCGGCGATCAAGTCGAGAATCATCGTCATTGTCGAGAACAAGAGAACTTTATGGCCTCCTTCCTTGAGCCTCTTCAACATGGCGTCGAGAACCAAGAGCTTGCCCGAAGTTTTAACCATATTTTCACTTATCTCAGGAAGTCCATCGCCATCGAGGGGACAGTGCAAAAGATACGGATGATTTACGATTTGCTTGTAAATACAGGCTAAAAAACAGTAAAATGTCATAAGTCTCCATTAATGAGTTATAGTTAATTAAGCTTTAAAAAATTATTTCTATATAGAATCATGGCTGTTTGATAAGAAACCGAATTAAGCGATCGATATGAAAAATACCATACTGTATGCAATGTTAAAAAAATTGTTTAGAAACAGAACTGCATTCTCTTTTCTTTTTTCAATTTTTTATGCAAATTTAACTTGCAAGCAAAAGCAACTTTCGAATGTTTCTCAAATTGATAAAAAAATGTATTTTCTCGTGAAAAGAAAACTTTTGCTTACTTCGATTGCTTAACCGAATTCGAATGAAGAATTCGCTATTCCGTTCGTTGATGGTCGCATAGTTTCGCCAAATTTCCAAATCTTTCTCAGTCTGGGTTTTGTTTCCCAAAGTGATTGAAGTTTTATAATTTTCTCTACATCCGTCATTGCTGTCCTCGCCATTGTCATCAAATTCGGGCGTTTTTGAATGAGAGGCATTGTTGTTGAGAGTACTATAAGGATCAGCGTAATTCTCGCTAAATTTGTTGCGATAGGTGCAACGCCTTTTCGGTTTGTCCGGTCCGTCAGGCAAAACTTCACTCTCATTTTTTATTCTGCTTAAAGTCTCAAGATCGTAATTGAGCACAGCAGCGTACAATTCATACTGAAGTTCAGTCAACGGAGCGTGAACGAGTATCTCCTTTTTCGGAGGAATATCGAGACAGACATCAGATTTCTCGCGTCTCAACATGAACGGCTTCAGAATTTCTCGCAACGTCGACAAAACATGTCTCTCTTCCTCTTGCTTCAATACTTTCTGTGTGCCGTCTTGTTCCTGGAGCTCTTTAGCGTCGAACCAGGACTCGAACACCGCAAGATCGTCGAAAATTTCCGGCAGCAAGAAATTCAATAATGACCATAATTCGGACAAATCGTTCTGAAGCGGAGTTCCAGTGAGGAGAAGACGATTCATAGATTTCAAAGAGTTGAGTACTCTGAGGAACATGATTATCGATTATTAGAAATTAACTATTGTTACATAAACAGACGGAAATTTAGATAAATTCAAGTTAATTACCCGACAAGTTGACATTGATAATTTTTTATCCTCTGTCCCTCGTCGATCACGATGTATCTCCATTCGAACTTGTTCAAGAATGTTCTTTCTCTGGCGGGAACCTCGTAAGTTGTGAGGACAATTGGGTAAGTACTGTAAGTATCTGTAATCGAATGTTGACGCCTGATTTGTTTTTTCGCTGCTTCACGGGCCTCGGGAGAACCGTGCAGAACGAAAACTTTTAAATTCGGCGCGAATTTCTCGAATTCCATTATCCAATTCGGGATCGTTGAGAGAGGCGCTACGATCAGATAAGGACCATTTTGACGCTTCTCCAACAGATCGCAGAACAGAGCGATCACTTGAATCGTTTTTCCCAGTCCCATTTCATCAGCTAAAATTCCGTTAACGGCATTTTCGTAGAGCAATTTTAACCATTTCAACCCCTCTTTTTGGTAATCTCTCAGAGTCCCGGTGAAATATGTTGGAGTGACAAATTTTGAAGTGGGCTCTTCGGAATCAGATTGTGAATTTAGTTCAGCTTCGATCTCCTCTGCGCTGAGATTCATTTTTTTCTTCTCCTGATCCAATCTCTTTTTGACCTGCATTGAAAATAGTTAACGTACAAAATTAAAAACAAAAAATTAAGTATAGAGAAATTGTATAACAGTATATAATAGTGTGTGCTTGTAACATCAATACAGTTTGAAAACGGCTAAAAAATCCTTGTGCCAAATTTGAGAATGATTCACTAAATGGTTTTAAAGTTATGAACTTTCAAACTTTATAAAATTTAACATTGGGTCTTTAGGAAAATTCGTATAAATGTTCTAAACATGAACAAAAAAAGGTACCATCTCCATAAAATTTTTCTTATATGTTTCATATGAGTGTTCAATGCTAATTCCAAAATTTGAACTTTCAAACTATAAAATTTAACATTGTGTTTTATGGAAAATTCGTATAAATGTTTAAAACATAAACATAAATTGAAGATCTTTTAAGTAAATAATATGTAACAAATTTCAAGTGCATTAAAAATATCAAGACCTTGTAACTTCTAAGTTTATTGCCATTAATTGACGAGCCAGTTCAAAATATGATTCAAATAAATTATCACAAAACAAAAAAGAATTTTACTTTTACATGTTCCAACAAAAACAGCTCGCTAAGACACGATTTTAATTTTCAAGCATTCTATGGTAAAATTTCTAACGAAATATAATAAACATCTCAACTTACGGTCGGAGAAACATATTCATTGCCATTGTATTTATTATTTTGTTTGCGATTCCTCTGTGGCCGTCTAGCTGGAGAAACATTTTCGTTCTTCTCTGCAGTTTCTTTTTTCTTTTTGCCGCCTTTGTTCTTTTTTTTCCCAGCCTCATCATTCGGCGCATTGAACTTATCCACGATGTAGCTCGAATAAAATTTACTCTTCTTAAGAAGATGCATAAGACGCTTGTAAACCTGTTCTTGTTTTTTTTGATTATACGTTTCCTCCGCTTTTTTCTTGGCTTCGACCGCAGCGGTATCAACTAATTTACGCTTCCTGTTATTGGCAGCGGCGATTTCTTCAACGTTGATAGTACGAAATTTGATGTCTTGAGCAATGAGGGTCTCATTCTGTTCATCCTTGATGGAATTTTCTGAAAAAAATTGACAGGATATGAAATCAATTATTTTTTCGAAGTTTTTTCTCATACCTCTGGAGAAAGAAAATCCAAAAGCTGTCGACAATCCATCGAAAAGTTTCAACGGTTTGAACAAAATATTTAAAACGGTCATGTCGAATTTAGTGCCAAAAAAAAATGTATATCTGCCAAAAACTACGAATTCATATGACACGAAAGTTCATTTGTTTCCTTTACTTTTTTTCCCCCCTTTCGGGCATTGAATCTTTAATTTGTATTTTTTTCGTGAAGAAGAATTTACCTGCTATCGAACCGGCGATGCTCGCGAAACCGGAGTCTTCAGCAACTCCAATGCCCTCGGGCACGTTAGCTTCGTTGTTCCGAATTTCTTGTAAAACTCCACGGTTGTTATTTTCCATTTTTAAGCAATTACTCGGATAAATAGCTCGTTCAATAAAAAATGAACAACGTTTTTAAACTGTTTTGTATTCGTTTACGGTGTCGAGACACCAGCAAAAAACGAGAATCAATTTCTCTGCCGGCGTAAGGACGAGACACGCTCTGACCAAGATTCAAGACAAACGAACAATGGTAAAATTCCTATGCTCGATGCTTATGGCGGGAAATTTGCCCGCCATGAAGGTTGCACGCTCGCACACTACTGAAACGATTCAACCAATGGGATTGCTTGAATTGTCGCGCCGGATTCTCAGAGTGGAAGAGATCAAAATACTGTTCGCAACATTATTATTATTATAGGCACACAGAATTTTGCTGGTATGAACACGTTTATCCCCATCCATGTTTTATCATGACCTACACATATCACATATCTCAATCACGATCGAACGTGATCTCAACACGAATTCATAGAATTTACTGGTCGGCATAATATGTAACGTAATTCGGTAATTGTATACAGAAATGATATGAATTTGCTATGGGAGATTATTTTTTCATATTATCTTTTCGTATCATGTATGTATATAATAGTAATAACAGTTGTACATAGTCAATAGGAAACTATCGAAGAATTTATTCTGGAAAATCATTCAAAATAAAAAATAAAAATTTTAAAAAATCTGCCGAATTTTGAGTCCGAAACAAAAGAAAGCGTCTAGCGTTATCAATTTCTCTCGATGACAGATTTTTGTAGAATACGTTTACGATAATGGATAATAATAATATTTCATATCCTGGAAACGAATGTGATGAGCATCCTTTAGGGATCATCTGTCGCTGCGAGGAGTATCAAAAGATCGCGGAAAAATTCGTGTTCAACACAATCGGCATGTCCATACCGACGAATCCGCACGATCCCGAGGTCACAGGTGACAAAGAAAAAAAAATTAGATCGAGTTCGATGTAGCAGCATCATCAAATTTTTTGTTACAAATACAAATTTTTATATTGAATTTTACGAACGCAGAGCCTCTTGCTTCGGCGAGGATTATCTGGGTAATGCAAAGAGCGGAAAATTGTTCAAATTTTACGAAGCCCACAATCGAGTATGATCCAAGATGCGAGAGAGAAGAAAAAATTACAGAAAAAAATGTCGACAAGCGTTGGATTCCGGTTGACACGAATCTCGTGTTAGGACCGGCCAATAAAACGCTTCTTCCTCCTTCTATGCGAAATGCATAACTCTATAAAAATTAACAGTCAAATAATTTTTTTTTATAAACAAAAGGAGCCATTTTAAATAAAAAATTCCTGAAAAATAGTAAACGATGAAAGTTATTACAACGACAGCGTTGAATATCCGAAATTTTGTTATTATTCTTCAATTTTGGTAATGCAAAGAGCGGAAAATTGTTCAAATTTTACGAAGCCTGCAATCGAGTATGATCCAAGATGCGAGAAGAAAAAAATGTCGACAGGCGTTGGATTCTGGTTGACACGAATCTTGTGTTAGGACCGGCCAATAAGACGCTTCTTCCTCCTTCCATGCGAAATGCAATAATTTTTTTTTATAAACAAAAGTAAGGAGTAATTTTAAATAAAAAATTACTGAAAAATCGTACACGAAGGTTATTACATCGACAGCGTTAAATATCCGAAATTTCGTTATTATTCTTCAATTTTAGTATACTTTGTTTCTTGTCTAAAATTTTTATTGTGACTCCCTCACAATTTATGGCGCCAGCGTCATTGTGTTTAAATCACGATTGCCATTATCGAGGAGCAAGATACACGTTCCGAGTTTATTTTACATTTTCGATTCTCGATACAATTTCTCTTACCCTTACTGGATCGTCAAATTTACAATTCTCGCAAAAGTGTTGAAATGTATTTAACATACATTGGCAAATTCTGGAGACATATATACGATTATATACAATAAAAACTGATAGATCGAAAATTCTGACGTAAAACTCAAAAAAAAAAATAACATAAAAAAGAGAATATTTTATACTCGTCGAGAAACGAGTAAGAAACAACATTAAATAAAATCAATCAGGTTTCAAAACCGTACACAATTGACAAAGACATTTTGATCTTTTTTTGAAAACTGTTATTACCGAGTGTTCAATCAACAGGAGAAAATGATAATAACGCGAAGACATTCAAAGGCGGTCGATCACAAGATTTACAATAGATAATTTCAGTTGAGCTTTCGCCTTTCTCGGCAATCTGCTCATGTGTGGCTTGAGTTTGTGCAAAAATCGTCTTATTTCCGTTCTAATCGGCAAAATCGTCCTTCGCGTTCGCGAGCTCATCCGTTTTCTGCGCTTGTTCAATTTTTTCGTCGTCAGAGCTTTACTCTCTTTGATCGCCGTCTCTGCGGCCTCGATCTCCTCGTAGACTTCCATTTCGTTGTTTTCCTCGACCTTCACGTCGTAAGACTCCTCGAAGGTCATAAATTCACTCTCGAGCGCTTCGATGACGTCGCCGACCGTCTCGTTTTCTTCCTCGTCGAATTTGTCCTTGTAGCTTTCATCCTCCTCGTGATTCTCGTCGTACGTATCCGACAGGAAAATTTGATTTTCCGATTTCAAGGTCGGCAGGCTCTCGTCGACGTTCTTCGTTCTTCTGCGCCTCGCGGTTTTCGTCTCTGTGGCATTCGCACCGTCGTTTTCCACTTTCCTCTGCCTCGTTTGCTTGCGAAGCGGTTTCACAGGCTTCTTGCTCAATCCTTGCTGCTCCGGCAGATTGATTTTTATCAAAAAACCTGGAGGTATGCTCGACAGACTGTGGACCGGTATCGGCGCACCGAGATTCGAAATATTCCCGGTAAACGGGAGAATGACTTTCTTCCCGTCCGTCGTGATCGTTGTGTTGACGCTGTTCGCGTTCGCTATCGTCAGAGGCTGGAACTGATTATTCGCGAACTGGATCTTCCAATTCGTCGCTGGAATCGGAATCTTTCTTATTCGATTGTTGACGTTAAATGTATCTATTTTTGGTATATTTATGGACGTCGATCGCTTGACTCTGCCTCGTTTTTTCGCCAGTGGTGCCGGTTTGTTGTCGATTTTTGGCTTCTTGCTGGACACCATCGGTCTCGCGAGCTCCTGACCTCCTCTCAGTTCGCCCTCCTCCATCTCGTTCTCCTCTTTCTCCGATTCGTTCGACGTTTGCATCCTCTCGATAACCGCAGCGTCGTTCACGTCCTTTATCGTCGGTACTGCATCGCAAGGACCGATTTTGTGGAAGCTCTGTCCTGACAAAAAATGTTTTGAGCATAAAACGAGCTTTCTTATCTGATTCGGTGACATTTTCAAAAGATCCTCGCGTCCGAGAAACTGACACCACCTGAGACAACGTCCGATCTCGTACGCTGGAAAAGGATGAAATTTGTATCTCTCGATTTTGTTGCGAGGATCCGATCGCAAACGACCGCAGGCGGCGCAAGCTTGACTCTCCAGCACGGCGTTCGACAGTGGCTCGTACTTCTTCACTTTCTCCGGGCTCTGATAGAGTTTCGAATTGTTCACGGACTTGAGGATTCTCGCTGTTCGATCGATCGTGTTTCCTTGACCGGGACGACGTATCGTAGGCACCGCGTTGTCGCAGAGACGAGCCTTGTAACCGGACATGAACTGCGATTCGTCGAAGTGATTTGAGCATATGTAGCAGTACAAAATTTCCTTTCTCGTCAGCCGGTAGTAAGAGTCGATGCCCACAAAGTCCAACCACTTGAGACAACGAAATTCTTCTCCGGGGAAGTGGTGAAAGGTCGTTCCATCGTAGTTACTGCCCGGTGGATCTTTACGAAACTTTCCGCAGAGCACGCAAGTTATGTTGTACAAACTCTGAGACGGGTCGTAGATGGATGGCACTCCGGTGCAGTTCAATCTATCCTGATACTCGTTGAGGAACTCTTTTCTCTCGAAATGCTTGGAGCAGACCATTCGCTGCAGCAACTGCTTTTTCGTGAGTTTGTAAAGATCCTCTCTACAACAGAACTCCAACCATTTTTTACAGCGCTCCTCGTAATTTACCGGAAAACCAAAGAACATGTACTCCTCCTCACGATTGTTTGGGTTCATGCGAGAGCGACCGCAAACTACGCATGGATGCGGCATTTTTACATGAATTGTTCCTTCACGATTGTAACTTCGATTCTGATTTTCTTATGGTAACATCGTGATTTTATGCTCTCCTGGCACAGTTCCGATTTGTCCAGTTAAAAATTTTACCAGGTTCTCCAACGTTCGGTCTTTCTCATAGAAAAATATCCTGTACCTTCTGCAACAATTAATTATTCTTTAGATCATGCTATAAGCAAAAATTAGTTTAGTATTAAAAATAAGTATTTTTGATGTCAAACGTGTTTTTCCAATTCGTGTTGTACACGTTATAAATAAATTTTACTCAAATTTTTACTGATATAACTATCGATAATATTTATTGTTGACAGTTGACAGATTTTTAGTGTATAAAAGAATGTTTTATTTTTACGAGATGATGCACAAATGCATTGAGTGAATAATTTTAATGCGGCAAATTTTTTGTCATCCGACCTGTACATAAATATACAGATTAAATAAAATGCGCGCTTATGTTATCTCAGGAACCGTGACGTAGGTTATGTTTCAACATCACAGCGTCGCTCCAAAAAATATTTTCACTCACCCACTTTATTGCCGTTGGAGCGAAATTCCTTGACAGATTGAAAGCTCATACAATTTGTCATGAAAAACTTTTGACTGCACGATTGACCGTTATTCTTTGAAATACAGTTTCTTGTATATATTTATAAACAATTAATGACGATTGTACGGTGAAAATGGGCGTCTAATCAACGACTTTCACCTTCCGCTGGTCCGACTATCGGAAACTAAAATGGCGAATTAGCGATTTGTGATCGGAAGAGTTACAGGTGGCAGCACCATCCGGCGCTGAAGTTAGTTCATGCTCGCGCCGTCGTGTGTCGCTACCTGTAAATTCCATTATGACGGACCTGCGAACGTATTTTCAAGAAATTTCATAAAAATCTTAATCCCCGTCGTTTAATTTTTAATTCTTATCAACAATTATAAAAAATTCTATTCATTTTTCATTCCTTCGTCATTTTTTACTCAATTCCCCGCGGGAGTTGCGCGCGCGGATGAATTCTCGTCTCGATACGAGTAAATCCGCTTCTCGGGCGTCGACCAACGATTGTCCCTGGAACGCGCCCCACTTTCATCCCCTAGCGGAAATAATGACGTCATGAATGAAAGGTTTTTGTGACAAAAGTTGGATCGGAGATCGGAAAACGACGAACCGCGGCGTCTGAGCGAAGAATTTTATGCAAATTTCACTCTGTTGTGTCAATTCCTGAGCTCGCCCGAAGTGTGCTATATGCATCTGAGGTGTGATCGCGTTCAAAGTGTCCCAGAAGCGTCCAAGACGTGATCGAACGAGGAAAGAGTCCTTTACATGAAGGTGAGTTAATTTCTTGCTCCGCGAAACAAATAGCTCGATCTTTGGTTATTTTTCAGCGAGGGTAGTTGTAGGCGTTGCATACACATATATATGTATACCAAGCAATACGTATATATCATTGACAACTCCCTAAATATGTATCAGAGCACAATTATCCTCCGCTGCGTTCTCATCTATGTGCGAATGCAAGGAAAACCCCTTGTCATGTCTTTTCCCGTAACGCTTTTCATTGCATGACGCATCGTCGAAATATCGGCTCCGCTAATTCTCGATGACTCAGATTCGTCAGAATTCCGTCTAAAGCGTTTTAACCTTCTGTCAACAATCGCTCACCGCCCGTACTGACTTGAATTCGCGCAAAATACTGGCATTGTTTCGTCTATGGAGGTTCGATCGATTTTTAATTAATCTCTGATACGATATTATTCATAGAAATTCGATCGGAACTTTCGTCCTTGCGTGAGAAAAAGTTTTGGAATTAAAATTGGAAGCATTGTTAGAATTTTCTGAGAATAACGAATTAAAAAAAAACTTTTGACGTATGAAGGATAAAACGGATTTAAATCTGATACTCGGTTGAATAAGATCGTGAGAACTTGACACCATTCTTGTAGTTTCTCAACTCATTCGTTATTTAATCCTTACTGAGAGAGAAAACATTCTTTTTTTGTTTTTATTTTAGATAAACGTTCAATAGCGACCTAAAGATGTCTGACCATTTTGGACCGATAACCCTGAAATGGGATCCAAAGAATTTGGAAATTCGCACGATGTCCGTGGAGAAGACACTGGAGCCGCTAGTACTTCAAGTTACCACTCTGGTGAACACCAAAGGTCCGAGCAAAAAGAAAAAGGGAAAGTCCAAAAGAGCCAGCGCTCTCGTTGGTACTGTAGAAAAGGCTACCGCTAATTTTATTGAGAAGGGAGAACAAATTGCGTATGAGAATCCTGACATAACGGCTGAGATGCTTTGCGCCGTTGAGGAGGTCAGGAAAACCGGGGCAGCTATGAGTATCGCAGCAAGGTAATTTGTGTTTTTCATTTTTATATTAGGAATTTACTTTCAATGCTTCATTGTTGCACAATAGTTAATGATATACATGCATCACAGTTTATTTATTGATAAAGTTAAAAACGTGATAAAGTTAAAAAACCGAGTTTCGAGAAACATTTAAAATAAAAACCAAGAAAATTATTATACTGTGAAATTTCCCAACAGAGAATTTTCGGAGGATCCTTGCTCATCCTTGAAACGTGGGAATATGGTTCGCGCTGCACGGAACTTACTATCAGCTGTGACACGTCTTTTGATTCTGGCAGACATGGTGGATGTTCACTTGCTTCTCAAGTCGCTCTATGTCGTTGAGGATGACCTGAAAAAGTTGAAAAATGCATCCTCGCAGGGAGAATTGTTGGAAAACATAAAACAATTTGGTAGAAATGCAACAGAGTTGATGAACCAGGCGGCGAAGCGTCAGCAAGAGTTGAAGGATCCGCAATTGCGTGACGACCTCGCGGCTGCTCGAGCCGTTTTGAAAAAACACTCGACGATGCTTCTGACGGCTTCCAAAGTTTACGTGCGTCATCCAGAGCTCGCAGCGGCCAAAGCGAATCGGGATTACGTTTTGAAACAAGTTTGCGAAGCGGTGAATACGATAAACGACGTTGCGCAAGGAAAAACACCATCGGACGGTCAGCATCCTTACGAAGGACCCGGCGAGCTCGCAGCCGCGCTTGACGATTTCGATGAGAGAATGGTCATGTCTCCTCTGGCTTACAATGAGGTTCGAACGCGTCCGAGCCTCGAGGAACGCTTGGAAAGCATCATAAGCGGAGCCGCGCTCATGGCAGATTCGTCTTGCACTCGTGACGCGAGACGCGAACGAATCGTCGCCGAATGTAACGCTGTCAGACAAGCTCTTCAAGATTTGCTTAGTGAATACATGAATAACGTGAGTATTTGCGTTTTCTTTATTTTCGAGATATTCAGAAACGAACGATTTCGTCTCACCATTTATCATACAAGAACGAGGGAATGCTGCTCGTTTCGACAACAATTAGGTGCAAGAGGCAATTTCTATAATTTTTTAAATGTGTTCACAAAATTACTTTTAATATTTTTTTATGAGAAAAGTTCCCAATCACTTAACATTGATTTTTGAAAATTTACACTAAAATTATTTCGAATTTCTAACAACCTATTTTTATTTTGATAATTGATGAAGAGCTTTCAAGTTTTGTGGATGATCAAAACGTTTTTATTTTAAACGCTCAAAATACCTGCAGAGTGATAATTCCATAATGAGATCACGTAAAATTAATATTACTTTTTTTAGTTTTTTCTATATAACGCGCGAACTCTCTTTATCATCATTCAGCTGTCATCGGTTTTATTAATTTATAATCGCAGTTACAGCTCGCTCGAGGTGCGAAAAGGGTAAATATTTGAATATTGGTTGAAAGTAATGCTCGAATCCACCGCTAAAGTGACGACGGTCACCGTTTCACTTTTTTCACTTAGTATCGAGCTGTATTCCTTTTGAGAAATTATCGTTATCGTGATAATTTCATCATATTGCTAATTTCAATTATGTTCAACGCTACCTTCGTTACCCGACTCGCGACACCTTCGAAGGTCACCATCGTGCTTTTCCCTGTAGTAATTCTCTGTAGCTAAAATACAAATCAATAATCTGAATTATACAATCAAGAATCCTCGATACTCCCGTTGAAATAGCTCAACATATTTCATTCTCACTCCTTTGCGACTCTTGAGTCTAATAAATTTATTTTTGAAATGAAAAAAAGAGTCAGGACTTGTGAGTAGTCGCAAAGGCACATTCACGCATTTAGTTGCATATAAATTATAAACATATCGAAAAAATTCTGAAATAAATAATTATTAGCATTTTTTAGTGATAATTTTCATTTGCAATTATTAATATTTTATATTTTTGATTAGATCGGTGTGAAGGAACAGACGGAAGGACTCGAACGAGCCATCGATCATATGTGCCGAAAAACACGAGATTTGCGCCGGCAACTCCGCAAAGCTGTTGTCGATCACGTCTCGGACAGCTTTCTCGAAACAAGCGTTCCACTTTTGGTTCTCATCGAAGCTGCTCGAAATGGACGCGACCGAGAGGTTGAAGAGTATGCTCTCGTTTTCAACGAACATGCGAATAAACTCGTTGAAGTACGTATTTCATTGCAAAGACTTTCCACAAGAATTTATTCAATAATTATCAAAATATTGTACCAATTACGCTGGAGACACACGAGCGTTGAGAATTTTTTCAGTAATTTTTTAACATGGATTAAGGTGTGTGAACACGGTCCGAGAACTATGTCCGAGTTCTAGCGAGAAAATTTTTCGATCTTCAAATTCCGATTATTGGTCCAGTGAAGTTAAAAAAAAACTCGCATAAAATAACATTTCTGAATCTCATTGATAAGTTTTCCGTGATTTCCTGGCAGAAATTGGAAAATATAATCGAAAATTTTCGTTACCAAAACTCGGACACATTTATAACCAGAAACTCGGATCGTGTTCACAAACCTTTAGCACAGAGGACGTAACGTCTGTTCATAACAATCTATTGATCCTATGCTGATCCTATACAGGAACTGACGTAAAGAAAATGCTCGTGTGTCCTCAATTGATGTTTAATGAGAGTACACGAAGAGTAGAGATAATTATTTTACGATAGCATTAATTACGTTGATGTTGGATGAATTTTTTTTCATGGACACTTTAGTAAAATGTTAGTATTTTTTACAGGTTGCGAATCTTGTATGTAGCATGTCAGGGAACGAGGACGGCGTGAAGATGGTGCGTTACGCCGCTGCGCAAATCGAGAATTTGTGTCCCCAGGTGATAAACGCGGCTCGGGTGCTGGCCGCGCGTCCGCGTTCAAAAGTAGCCCAGGATAATATGGAAGTTTTCCGCCAAGCCTGGGAAAATCAAGTTCGCGTATTGACTGAAGCGGTCGATGACATAACCACGATCGATGATTTCCTAGCCGTTTCCGAGAACCACATTCTGGAGGACGTGAATAAGTGCATGCAGGCCCTTCAGGACGGCGACGCTGATACTCTCGATAGGACTGCCGGCGCGATCCGAGGACGTTCCGCGCGAGTTTGCAATGTTGTTCAGGCCGAAATGGATAATTACGAGCCTTGCATCTACACGAAGAGAGTTCTCGAAGCTGTCAAAGTTCTGCGCGACCAGGTCATGCCGCAATTTGCTCAAAGAGTAGAGGTCACCGTTGACGTGCTGGGTAGCAACCTGATGAGAGACGTCGAGAAGGATCCTCAAAAGAAAACAGACAAGGAGAACGATTTCGTCGAAGCCTCACAACTCGTATACGATGGTGTCCGAGAAATTCGACGAGCCGTCCTGATGAACCGAGTTAGTACAAAAAAATTACAAAGATCTCGATTGATATGTTGATTCATGTCGAAAATAACGTTTTTAAATTTATTAGTATTAGTATTTATAGTATTTATTTCTTCAATTTTTCTGACCCTGAGTAATTTTTACAGGCTGACGAAGATCTTGATCCCGAGGACGTTGAACTAGATGAGCATTACACACTCGAGACACGCAGCAAATCGAGCGCCCAGACAGGCGAGCACGGCGTGGACGAGTATCCCGAAATCAGTGGAATAACGACCGCGCGCGAAGCGATGAGAAAAATGCCCGAGGAAGACAAGCAAAAGATTCTGCAACAGGTAGAATTCTTCAGAAGCGAGAAACTCAAGTTCGACAAAGAAGTTGCCAAGTGGGACGACGCTGGAAACGATATAATCGTTCTTGCCAAACACATGTGCATGATCATGATGGAAATGACTGACTTTACGCGTGGTCGAGGGCCTTTAAAAACCACCATGGACGTAATAACCGCGGCTAAGAAAATTTCGGAAGCTGGTACAAAATTGGACAAGCTGACGAGACAAATTGCGGAACAATGTCCGGAAAGTTCAACGAAAAAAGATTTATTGGCTTATCTTCAACGTATAGCTCTTTATTGTCATCAAATGAACATAACGAGCAAAGTTAAGGCCGACGTTCAAAACATCAGTGGCGAACTCATTGTTTCTGGGCTCGACAGCGCAACTTCCCTCATCCAAGCAGCTAAAAACTTAATGAACGCCGTCGTGCTCACGGTCAAGGCTTCGTACGTCGCTTCTACCAAATATCCGAGACAATCCACGGTAACGGTGAGTATTGACTGCATTTTCACGCGATCGTTTTCTCGTAACGCTAAAACATTTTCTGTATATCGATTTTCAAATATCTACTTCTGACAACCTCAATATTGCTATTTTATGTAATGACTAAATGCTAAATTTGTCCCAATGCTTCACGGACCTTATAGTATGTGAGTAAAGTAGCTAGAAAAAATTCGAATCTCGATTCGTGAATCGAAATATCAAGCGCTGTAACAACTATATCTAGAAAAAAATTGTAGTCATTCGCTATTTTATTACTTGTGTACGAAGTCACGTAACTAAATTATTTTTTCAAATAATTGCAGTCTCCAATAGTGGTCTGGAAGATGAAAGCGCCAGAGAAGAAGCCGCTCGTGCGTCCAGAGAGACCGGAAGAGGTCCGAGCAAAAGTTCGCAAGGGTTCGCAAAAGAAAGTTCAAAACCCGATTCACGCTCTGTCCGAGTTTCAGAGTCCAACGGAGAGTGTCTAAAGACGAGTCAGAGTCGTGTAATTGAACCGATTACAGGTATTTTAATGCAAGAGTTAGACGCGGAGAATGCTCGGTGATTCATCGAATCAGGAGCAACCTCGTGCCTAGTTAAATTCCATACTTCGAACACTGTCGTTTGAAACACAGAGAACGATTCCTCGAGAGGTCTCGACAACGTGCGACCATCAAAGGGAATCAAAAAAGCCAAAAGTCGATATAAACTATAGAAAGTGTCTCGCCGAGGCTCGTGGTACGAATTTTTCCACGCTCAACTTCAAAATCTTATTTTATACGTATTTTCTATTCTAAAGAATAATCAATCAGGCTCACTTTGCTATTACATTGGCAATTTTCCTATTTCCGAGAGCTAATCGATTTTTACAGCGGTAAAAATGGGCACGAAGCAAGCAACGTCGACTGAACTAAAAAAGAAACTGAATTTTTTAACAACGGATTTTGGTAATTTCTCCAATTTATTACGTATATATTTTTTCTCACGACTATACAATTTATCGAACGCGAATTTATGCAGCAGCTAACTAACTTGCTATGAATCTTTTTCATACTTTTTTTTTCTTGTGCAGTATTGCATCTTAATGAAGAGACTGCTGATCAAAGTATTGGAAGTAAATGTATATAAGTAAATATAATTTTATATTTATGGATAAAGATTATTTAGAGAGCCTCTTTGTACGTATCGCGACAGAAGGAAGAAAAAGGGATTTTCTTTTTTTGTAAACATTCTGCTCCGCATCTGAAGAGCGGAGACGAGAGCGTATTTTTTACTTTCACTTATTTCTTTTAACGACGAAACGAGATCGAATGTTCAGAGAGTCAGCTAAACGGTGGAAAATGAGAAAATTACGTTCAGAAGTGAATTTCAATCACGTGGAGGATAGGTAGTTGGTTTTCGAAATCAATTTTACACGATTTTTTGTAAACGAAAACTATTTCGCGGAAGATTGTCCATCCTCCTGCAATCGGGTTATGTCGCTTTGTTGAACGTAAAACAATAATTTTTTAACTTTTATAATTCAAGATCCACTCGATGGAAAAGAATCGACCAAGCAATGTGGGTGAAGGGTTTTGACAGCCGTCAATTTCGAAACTCGTTGCACGGACGGAGCAGAGTGCGAGACTTCGCGAATCATGAATTTACGGATGATTTTCAATGACAAAATGTACTTCCTCGTATTCCAAGTCAATTTGAATATTTCATCCTTAATGAAACCTATTTAAAGTAACGATAACACTAATTGTAATGAAATATTGAAATCATCTTTTTACCGCTGTACAATCTTCCGCGACCGAGGCCTACTGTAGCTCATTTTTAAAGGGGTTTTTTATCGAATTTTTCTAAAGATTTTAAAGCCCTGGGACACCATCCTCACATATCATTCGTTCCTTCATCCGACGAAAGTTGATAAAAAGTTGATCGAAAAAAAACAATCGGAAAAGCAGAGACAAGAGCGTACGAAAAGAATTTAAAAAAAAAAGTAAACTGGTACGGTGTTCTCTAGATGCGACAGATTTGGCAGTGTGAATAGAAATTTAGAATTTGATTCCCAATATGTAAACGTATATATACGAGGATCTGGGTACGAGAGTACACCGACGAGTATATGTATGTATATACGAATAAATAATAATTAGAATAAGTAATTAGCGAATAGTAATTGGGTTTGAACAACTCATCGCGTGTTTAAACGATATTGCAAGATGGAATATTGAAAAAGAAAGCGAACGATGTGAGAGAGAAGTTTTTAAATTTGCGCTCGGAGGGGTGAGAATTGTCTGAAGCGGAGAATCGTCGCAGTTGTTGAACTTATTCTTGTCAGGTATAGGAAAGAAGCTCCAATTTTTTGGATACAAGAAAACTGAGGTATGACAAAAATAGTATGATGAAAAGGTGAAGAGTAAAAAAAAAAATTCTTTAAACATAGCATACTTCTAATTAATCATTCCCTCTAAGAAAGTGTTTTGCGCAACGCATTTAAGTTTTCCTACACAAGATGCACTTAGAATAAATGTATATTGAAAGGAAAAAGAAGTCTACCGAGAAGCTCTTTCCGCGTTACCGTTACGTTGCGTCTCCCGAGACAGGTCGAGTTTTTTTTTTCTGAATAGTGCAAGACAAATATTGTATATCTGAACCGATAGATATCACAGTACACACATTATCTAATCATAGTATTAAGATACTAGAATAGTCGTCGATACGCTGCCAAATATACGATGCCTTTTTTCTCTTCCTTCGCGGGATAACGCTACGGTTGACATCGTTTGTTTCAACGTTACGAAATTTCCAACAATCAGATTACAAATGAAAAAAAATGTCTATAAATTATGTACGAGCTTCAAATTTTTTTTAAAATGACCAAATTCAAGAATGTGTTGAAGATAGATTTCTCGCAGTAAGGCATCAAATTTACGAAAATGTATATTTCTCAAAAATCTTACGTAATTTTAAATCAGTTGAATGAAAATTGACTGAAGACGTTTTTGAGGAATTGCAAATTTGATATAAAAAAAAGAATAAAAAATTAAAATAGTCTTAGCTCGATACTTGTGTGCACATTTTAATTTGTAAAAAATTCGTAACTTTGATATAATTTTTCATCTCGACCGTGGCGTTATCTCTCAGAAACGTTTTTTTTTACCCGTTTAATTTTTCGACGTTCGACATTCGAAATTTTTTTATAAACCGACCTATCGAACTTTTGTAAACGCTACTAGACGTATTAATATTCCGCTTCGTCGAGAACACTGCGAATTGTTTAATGAAATAAATTATAAGGAGATTCGACACTATGATTTGTGACAAGGTGGGAAGGAAAAGATAAATAAAAGCGTGAAGTACACCATCCCGTTGTAAACTATGTGTAATAAAAATTGGATTGGGAAATAAACTTTTACACGTGATTACCAGTCCCTTAAGAAGGAGGATTTTTTTTCCTTGATTATTAGAAACTTTCGAGGTTGAGTAATCAGTCGCCCAGATACAATACGTATATTGTATTTTTTTTTTCATGCTACAATTTTAAATGCTTCATAAAATAAATGAGACGATACGATAAAAAGAAATAAACATCACAAATTCCAATGAGTGTTGATACGTGAATTAAAAAAAATTGAAGAATTATGATGAAACGTAATATTACAATTATTCATCCCTGTGACGAGGATTGCCAGATTTTTTTTATTTCACTCATTGTCAGATTTGATATTTTGCACTACTGGGATGCATTTTCTGCAATATCTGACAAATTATGCAACTTCTCGTCGACGAGACAATTTTATCTTTTTGAACAACCAAATTGCACAGGTGGCAAAATATTTATCATTGCCCTACTAATGACATTTTTTTTATTTCTGAATTTTTGCATCGAGTTTACTTGTGCAAACATTTTTATCAGCAACGAGATAACGATGAATATTTTTTTTAACAAATTGGAAGTTTCACGATACAAGCCTTGCTCTTTTGAAATATCAATACCACTCCACACCCATTGTTATTTTTTTTCAATAATACGAAGTTTTAAATTATCACTATATTACAATTGTTCAGAATATTGAAATTCTAGCTCGACGGAAAAACGTAGATTCGAAAATGAGAAAAAGAAAAACGAACGAGTGATGACTTTTGAGAAATCTGACGCAAGAGAACGAAAAGAGTGAAAATATTTTCATACAGGTAGACAAATAATTATCGTTGACGATTAAGCGACGAGTTCAACAAAATTTTAACGTCAATAATTCTGTTTCATTTACATATATATATATATTTTTTTAAAGATCTTTGATCATCGTGTTGATCCATTCTCAGTTTGCTCTATGAAAAAAAAATCATAGAAACATTTTCTATCACAGCGATAGACAATCGTTCACCCACTCATAAATGTGAAATGAAAAATGAAATAGAAAATATTATACAAAGAATATAAATGTGCAGCGATCACAACCACAATTTCGAATCGCTTTATAAAATCTGATTGTTCTTTGACCGAGTATCCGCATCGAAATGGACAGTTAACAAAATTATAAAGCACATCATAGGAGAAAAAAATGATCACTCGACTGTGCATGAAAGACTCGAAAGCGCGTTGAAACGAGCCCTCAGGATCTTCCGGAAAAAAATTCAAATAAAACAAAATAAAGTGAAAAGCACTGCGAAAAATGAATAAAAAAAAAATTCTTAAAAATTCGGGCTATCATCCACTTACTCTAATAGCTCTTAGTCGATTCAATAATGAAATTTTTCTATATACTAAAACCTACACATATTTCATTTTATTATTTTTTTTTTCATTTTTATATATATATAATTCTTTTTAGTTTTTTTTTGCATTGCCGTTGATTTGCAACAGAAATTGTTCTTGGAAGTGAATAATCTTACGATTCGAATGATCGATTTGCGAAGAGCCACCATCAATCCCTCGCAGTACAAATGATTTAAGGACTATATCGATTGAGATCTTCGTACCTACGTTCATAAACGACATAAAATTAATCAGAGCCGACCGAGGCTAAGAAACTTATTTTAATGAAAGATTTTTTTATCTTAAAAAATTCCGCAACGAGCAATTAAAATTTTCGTGAGTAATTCATAAGTTGTGATTACGAACATTGAGGGTTGCTTGTGAAATCTTCGATCGGTACAGTCCTTCTCGTCCTTCCCCTCCAAATACAAAATCTTACATCATATTTTCACTCAACTTTTTTCCGTCGCAAGTACACCAAACTGTTAATTCATATTACGACGATTTCCAAGACTACCGAATTGTACTTTGAGATCGCGAAACCTGCGTTGAAGATTTACTGTGTTACTAGATTTTTTTTTCCTTTTTTTTCAAACCATTATCTTCTTCTCATCTATTATGCAACCGATTGGAAGAAATTTAACATCGGGCACAAGTGCGAGTACTTCGGATATGCTCCACGTGGAAACTCTTGAATTCATGAAAGATTCGAAACGATCTCACTAAATTTCTTTTGTTTTTGTCGTTCTTTTTGGTTCATGGAAATCATGAAATAACACGCGACAGCTCACCGAACGCTAGACTAATATTATTTCGTATTGAGATATCAATGTTATGTCGTGACGTTAGTATTTATTTTATTTGTTTTTTTTTGTCTTACTTTTGCAACGTTTGAGTTTTTTTTATTCGCTTATCTTTAGTTTTTTCTTTTTTGATTTTTTTTTTGGTTTTTCGAATATATTTCTCCCTTTTGTTAAATCCTACTCGGCAACTCAGTTCCTTTCTTCTTTTTGGAGCTACGTGTATTCTTGGTGGCGCGTAAACTTCCTAAATGTATGTCCTTCATCCTGTTATTCAATTTATCTGGTTCGCAGACTATGTGTGATGATTGTGAGTGATTGTATTCAATGCGAATGCGGCAGGATTTCGGTCGACTCGTCCGCCTAATTCGTTCATCCTTTTAATTACGATTACATTGTTGATTTTCCTCTACGATGATTCGCTCGTTATTTCCGGTGGTGTGCTTACTGTTGTCTTGAACGATGGTACGAATTCAGCGGCGTTAGGATTTAATGTACTCTGAAAATGAGCAATTAAAATATCAACTCCGAGGTTGCAATTGAATATTGAATTTTGAAAAAAAAGTGTATCAAATTTACTTGTTTCGCGAGATCTCCTTCAACTCTCAGACCGCCGAGCTGCTGACACAATTCGTGACTGTTATCCCCGCTGTTGGCTGCATTACACCACGCGGTACTCGTTTGATTTCGGTGGTGTTGTCTTTCCTCTTCCAACATCGCTTCCAAACATTCCTCCATCAATTCTTCTTCTTCCAATTGTTCTAACACCTAGAAGTAAATAAATTATTAATTGGATACTTTTTTATCATTAAAAATACCAAAAACGCATTCAAAAGTAAAAAGTTCTTAAATATTTGAAGCAACCTACATACATACAAAAGAGATTTTGATTTAGAAATTGCCTATACATGTAAAAACTAATGTAAGCAAAAAAGTAAGTAAAAGCTCTGGGGATATAAGAACGCTGTATATCCCAAAAACAATCTGAGTAAAATTATTTTTTTAGCAGTTTCACGGTCACACGTCACTAATTGTAGTAAAATATTTGCAATTTGGAGTCTCAATAGTCTGTGTTCACAGGATCCGTAGTGACCGACAAAACTTGAAAATTGGTACAATTGCATAATTTTGTCAGATTCAAAGCCTCTAAGAAAATCTCATATTTAAAAGCAAAATTTTAACATTTAAAAATTGATTTTTTTTGTTCATTATGCACAATTTGGATTCATAAATCTCCTCGATAACAAAAATTAAAAATACCTCTTTGTCAAATTCCTCCTCATTCTCCATCCACATGTATTCTGAAAAATCACTGTCTGTGACCGGCTCATTGTCGACCTCGGGTTCGTCAAAGTCGAGATAAGCGATTATGCTACTTTCGTGACCGTAATACCCATTGCCTGAACCGCTGCTCGGAATCTTCATCTTCATGCCAGAGTGTTTTTCAAATCTGAAATCCAAAATCTTAGTTAACTCCTTGAATGGCCTACGAACGCTTTCGAGGTTGAGCAATAATTCAAATACGACATCAAACAACTGACATATGTTTCCCGAGCTATCGTCGATCGAGTTTTTATCGTGAATCTCATGAAGATTCACGTTTTACGCAACTTGCATCAGGCTTGCAATAAAAATAAATCATGAATATTGTCGCGAAAAAAATAAAATAAAATAAAGTGTGGAGAGGGGCGATTTACGTAGACGCAGCGTCGCGGGGATATGTTTTTTTTTTTTCGTGTATTTGTATGCAACGGCACGTCAGCAACGAGAATGAGAATAGAATAATTTTTACGAGGGTCGTCGCTTTCGTTCGCGGAGGCGAGAGTAAAATTTTCGAGCAAGGTAGCCGAAAAATTCAGCCTTGGCAACGTGGGGAGGGGCTCGTCGAATCACCTTGAATGAGGAAGCAAAGATCGTGTTCTCCAAAATGTATACAATTCGCTCCAAATACCTTGATTTTTTTTTCATTCGCTTTTTCACATATGGCAGAGCTCAAAATTCACCGTCCGCACTCTCCCTCTCTCTCTCTCTCTTGCTTTCTTTCTTATGTGTGCCTCGAGATAATTATTTCGAGAGATGCATTCGACAAAACTTTCGAATTTAGGAGCCTAAATTGGCAAAAATAATTCACTGGGGATTTAGCCGACTTGGTGGTCTATCGATTCATATTAATCGAGTTAAATGTCAAAACGAAAACAAAATTTGACAGTGAATACAATGAGGGGGGTTGGAGGGGGCGGCGGAGAGGGGACAACGAGCAAAAAGGGAGAAGACCGACCATTTTTCAATGTAAACGTCACCTAGCGAACCGATGAGTTTTATGCGCCTTTTTTATTAAAATCCCGTTCTCGCATGCTACACTATTAGAATGTTTTTTTTCGATGAAAAACTTACACTCGTTAGTTTTGTTTTTATCACGAGTTTTAGCACACGTACCTCACTGTCACACGGACGACAATAAACCGTAAAATGTACGTTTTTTACGCAGTAATTGTAATGCAAAATACGCGTCGTAATATACACAAACTAGTGTGGGTTCGGTTGCTTTACGTGAAATGCCTCGTTGATCGGTGCTGCCACCTGGAAACCTTCGTTTCTCCGTTCTCCGCTTGACTCACGTAGCAGAGGCAAAATACGGTGCTGGATTACGACAATGGCGAACCGGCTACAAAAAATGAATCTATTTTTTTTAAATTTTTATAAAAATCCACTACCCAAAACCCATCCGTGGACGTTTTCCAAAAAAATCGATTTCTTTAAAAGAATTTTTTGCCTTCTCTCTAAATTACGTTACAATTCTCGTGGATCGTTTGAAATGTGTCTAATAACGTTTTTTTCACAGTTGATTGACCCAAGAAATGTCGTTAGAACTGTTTTACCGACTGTAGGTAATTTTGATTCGGAAAAAAGCTCGAGTTTTGACGAGCGCGGTGGATTTCGTCGACTCACCGTGAAATCCCATTGGTCGAATCGTCTGACGTGCGTGTGTTGTTATTCTATCAAAACAAAGCAACATCTCGCAGGTCGGTAGCATTTTAACGTGACAATTCGTTGCAAGTGCGTCGTACATCGGTCCTCGGATCATCAGTGGCTAGAGGAGATTCTGTTCCTATGCCATCGAGTTCGCCAAACGCCGTGCCGTAAAATTCCTTTTCCCTTTTCGACATCGCGATAGAACGTCGTTTACGTTTCGTTTTTTTTTTTCAAACCTACGCGAAGATCTCGCAGGACGCGTTGGAGAAATAGTGGCCGGGCTCGGGCGCGTCTTTGAACCTGTTTTGTTTTTTTTTCCTTGCACGTATAGGCGGGAAGTCGCGAAGTGTGTGAAAAACAAATATTACGGTGCTCGCAATGTCGTCGACGGCGAAATTCACGTCGGACGAGCTTGGTGGTGAGTTTTTATATTGAATGAGCTTTAATATCGCTCGCGTGTACCGCACAGTTGAAAATTTTCCTGTGATAAATGTATATGGACCCCCCATACCGCGACAGCTGTCAGATTGACGTAGCGGCCATTTCGCGTGGCTTGATTCGGCACGTAAACAAACTTACGATACACGTAGTACGGATCATTTTTTGCGTCGCAATTTCATTTTAATTTTTTCAACATGCCACGACTCATTGAACGTAGTACGAACTACATTTTTAAGAAGTTGAAAGAACAAAGAACCGCGACGCTAGCTCTCAATTGTTATTTTTTTTCATTCATTTCCTTCGATCTTTGCATTTTCCGTTCATTTATCTATTTTCCTGTGAATACCTAACCTAACCGCTCTTTTACATATTTCATGAACTTGAACAATTAAATGCGTAATCGCGTGTACTCGCTGGAATGTTGCGTCGAGAGGGAGAAGATGAAATTTTTCACCTCGACGAATAATTTATATTCATGAAAATAAATATTTTATTTTTTACACACTGTTGATCGCAATCGATATGTCAATAGAGAAGAAAAAATTCATGAATTAGTACATGAATTCTTTTTTACGTCTGTAAAAATGATCAGAATTGAATAAAAAATGAAAACATTGTTCATAATCGGATATAAATTCCCAAAAAATATTCGACTACGTAGATATTGAGTTATTAAAGAAAACATTTCCGTTCTTATGCATGGAGTCTATAACTATATTCATAGAAAAAGGACAATTTTCTCATTCGATAACTCGAAAACTATGTAGATGAAAATTTTGAAAAAATTCACGTTCACGTATTTTATGTTGAAGAACATCCTGACAAAATTTTATCACATTCTGATCATAGTCGCTTATGTACTGAAACACCTTAAATAAAGTATAAAATCTTCCAGAGAATGAAGTAAGTAAAATACGAATAGTGAATTTGGCAAAGTGGACTTTTATAAAATATTGACTTTTCTATATTATTTGAAATATTAAACAAAATTTCGAGTGACGTATTTCTGAAACAAAAAATCTTTTCAAACGTTTTACGCTCAATTTTCGTAACTTGCGTGTTAACGGAAAGGCGAGATTGAAAATATGATTTTGAAAAATTTTGAAAAAAATCATGTTCACGTGTTTTATGTTGAAGAACATCCTGACAAAATTTTATCGCATTCTGATCATAGTCGCTTATGCACCGAAACACCTTAATGCAAAGTTGCCACAAAAATTTTTTTCGTCTCTACCAAAAGGTAAATACGACTCAAAGTATAATCCTCCGTATCTCTAAACTGTAAACTCTTAAATGCTTGTAAAAGTCTCAGGTAGCAAAAACCTGTTCGGCTTGTTAACGTCGAAGCCTGTCCTAAGAAAATACAAGGAAATTGGCTAAGTAGTAAATTAACGTCAAACGTTCGTCCTAAAAAAAACTGAAGGAAATTGGCCAAGCAGTTGATAAACGTCAAATGTCTCGTCCTTAAAATTTCCAAAGAAACAGGTCAAGCAGTAAATTCGTTTTCGGACAAGTCTTTTGGCAAATTGATGTACAGCAAAATAGAAACGTGGTGAAATCAGGTAGGGACGAATTTAAAGAATGCGAGGGCATAGAAATTTAAATTTGCGTGCAAATCAATGGCTTACGAACGACACGTGTGCTTCGATGCTCCGAACGCGTCAAATGGAGCGTCAGCGAGGCGCCACTGTCGATAAACTCAAAAGAGGCGGAGCGAAGCTCAAACTCAAGTGGGGAGGCCGCTGCGATCGAAAAAAACGTTAAAAAACAAAAAGGGTAGCGTCATTCGAATTCCTGGAAAACGCAAAATTTTTAAAATTACTTGGCAACATAGTCAAATATTTCGAACATTATTTAAAATTTTTAATTATACAAATTAAATAAAATTTTAATCATAAAAATTAATAAAATATTTAAATATTAAAAAATAAATAATCTGTGAAAAATTGTTGAAAAAATTACAAATTTAAAAGTTATCAAACACATTTTGCTAGTGTAAAAAAATAAATGCGATTTTCATTAGAATGTTTTTTTTAATGAGATTAAATCGAGTCGTTGGATTCCATAACTTGATTATAAATCGTTTGTATACAATTTTACGCTCATGGAGAAAAGAACAAGGCCGCTCGTTATCTCACGATGTATTTGTACGTTTCAAAACGATTAGCGCAAGCTTGTATGCAGCTCCTTTGTAGACTTATCAGTTATTGGACGGACACAAAAAAGAACATGAAGATTAAATGATAGTACGAAGAACTTTGAGACAAAAACTGTTCACCGAGTCAAGTTATTGGCAATAGGAAGAGTCTGTGGGAGTTATAAAGATAACATTTTTTTTGCTGAGGTTTGAGAACTCCTGCGAGCATTCAGTGAACAAAAAGATAATATTTTTTTAATAAATTATTTTTAATTTTTTTTATTTTATTAATTTAATATAATAATAATAATAATAATAATAAATTTAATTTAAAAAAAGCGAAAAAAAAAATTTTTTTGCGTTGCTCCTTCCTTTATCAAATCCGTAAATATTGGTGATTTCACTGTTTTCAAGATTAGGTCAAATTGCTGTCAAATTGTCCTGAATGAGTCGAAAGGGAGAAAGAGAGTCGAGAGAAAAAAAAATAATTAATTTAACAAAAAAGCGAATTTTTTTTTTTTTTTGCGTTGCTCATTCCTTTATCAAATCCGTAAATATTGGTGATTTCACTATTTTCAAGATTAGATGAAATCGCTGTCAAATTGTCCTAAATGAGTCGAAAGGGAGAAAGAGAGTCGAGAGAAAAAAAAAGAAATACAAAGAAGAGAAAAAGAAATAATAAGAGGGAAAAAAGAAATACAAAGAGATCTCAATTTAGCGGGGCCAATAACTTGTGCTCGCACACATGCAGCGAGATATCGCCAAGTTTGTGTTTATCTTTTTATTCCGCTCGAGTTTCATGCGCTTTCTTGGCTCTCTCCCTATTTATTTTCGTCTCTTTTTCTCTCGCTCTTTCTCCGCAAAGCGGAGCCTCGGAACAAAGTCTTTTCAACTTGACACTCGAATCTCGCTTTATGCATATAATTGGCAACTCTCTCAAGCGGAAGACACATCTAATGAAAATGTACACGCATCGAGATTTTATTTATAGGCAGAGAAAAGAAATACGTGACTGTTGTCAGGGACGAACTTGGGATTTCCTGTGAATGAATTAAATTATCACTGAACAAATTTAAGAAAGCCTTTTTCATGGACATTAAACATTTTTCTACTATTTTGCCAATATCGACTTCCGTTAAAATCAGTTTATTTCGAAAAAAATATTTAATCCTTGTAAGATGTAAATTTTTTATGGTAAATTGAAAAATTCTAGACTGGTGAAAAATATTTTGAAATTTATCAACTCAGTATATGAATACGCAAATTTACATTTAAATTATAGAGAATCTAATGAACGATGTTATTTTTAATAAATTGGTATACATTGGTACATATTATAATGAATTTTAATTTTTGCTAATCCAAAATAAAAAATTTATTTTTATACTATTACGATAGGGATTAAAATGCCACTAAATAAAACTAAATTTGATAATTTTATATTTTGTAAATATTGTACTCTATACATTGAATATTGTAATACGATTTCTTCTACGTCATACGAAAAAATTTCTTCTAATTTATTTATACGGTACGCTCTGCAAGATATTTGTAATTTTAAAAAATGTATTTTCCGCAAAAAACTTTCGACTCATATTCATTAATCTACTACAATTGAATTTTCAGTGCACAATTTTATTACCTGTTTTTTTGAATTTTTGTAATTAGTGTATATTGTTTAAATCATTCGTAAAATAATTATTATTTATTAAATTAATCATTATTATATATAAATTATTTTACGAATAATTTAAACAATTGATAATGCTGAAAAAATTAAAAATATTATATTAGTGACATTTTTTATATTTTTTAATTATTTTAATATCCGTCCGAAGATTTTATCGAAAATTTTAAGACACGGTGGAATGGTCACGTAGTCGTTATCGAACTACTTCCAGTTATTAGTAATTTGCTATTGATAGTAATATCCACTTAGTCCACGTGGATTTGTAACGAGCACGAAACGATTTTTTTTCGAAACATTTATCAATAACGAATCAATCACGTTTTACAGTCCTGGTTCACATTGACATGTCACGTGTGACGTATCTGATGCTGCATCTGCACGTTGGCAAATAAAATGGTCCACGTTAAACGTGCGGAGGCTTGGTTGGCTTATTACATTGCCCTATACGTTCGAAGATATTATTTCGACGAAATTTATTGGTCAAAGAATAAGCCGGCGCTATAGAAATTGGCCGACGTTAGACAACGCGCAAATCCAGCACGAGCTGTCACCTTGAACCGTTGTGTGTGATTCATTCTCAAATTCGGAATGGAATTTTTTCTTATACGATTACAAAATACACGAAACAATTTTAACCTATTCCTCGAATTTAATATTCTTTAATATCGATTTTTTAAAATTCCAATTAAAATTAATCTTAAATTTTTCATGACGATATTTATTTTTATTTATTTATTTTTTTTTTCGAAAAGTAAAACGGGATCGAAAGAATTATGTTGAGGTAGAAGAGGGATGTTTCTTCCGGCATGTTAAAGTTTCAACGCGATTGCATAAACTTAAGAGTAATTGACGTCACTTTAGCGAAGAGCGCACACGAAAGCGGAGTTTAAACTTTTCGCTCTCCATTTTTTTCTCGTCTAGCGTTTCCTTACAAAATGTTGGTGCAGTGTATATTGCTTTGAATGAAAGGATTACAAAAAATGGCTAGAATGTCACGATGTTCCCCTGCGCACGTACGCGACGCAGCCATCTCTCGCGAGACACGCGATACACTCCTGCGGGGGCTACGTGACTCGAGTCAGGGACGTCCGGTTTGTACGTTACACTTCAAATGCGCACACACGGTGTACCATTTCTTCGCGTCTTTTTTCTCACGGGATTAACTTTTCGTCACGAATTCACCAAAGGAAATCTTCCCTTTCGAATCATATTTCACCTTATTCCGAGTTCTTCTTTTTTTCTTGATTCTTTTCTCGTTCGAACATTCCTTACTCGAGGATCGATTCGAAGTTTTTTTTTTGAGGTTATGAACCGCGATATCACTCGCGCGGGTAAAATCGATATTTTTTTCTTGTTGCATATTCACTTGCGTGTTCCACATTCTTTCTTTAGCGAGTGTTCTAATAATTATAACTAAGTTTTTTGCAAGAGAAATATTTTATTACGAATCGCACGCAAAAGAAGGGGTTGATAAAAGTTTTTGCAGTTCATATTTTTTGAGGTTGTGAACCTCCTATGAGCTCGATATTTTTTTCATCGTATTCAAAGCTATCGTGAGTTCAGGCTTATTTTTTTTTGTTTCCGAAACATTTATCCAACGTTTTACCATAAAGGTACCGTTGCACGCGATTTTTTATCAACGACGATCTTGAGGCTGTCGAGAATTTTTTTTAATATTTGAATTTATCAAAATTACATGTACTTTATGTTTTTTACTTATTCATCAAATACAAATTATTCAAATTGTTGTAATTGTTGTTTGAAAAAATCGTTCGAGGATAAAATTGCTCGACGTTCGAAATATATTTGGAAATACGCAATTTTTTTAGAATAAGAAAAACCAAGACTAAAAAATGTTTTCATCTTTTTACCATAATACTACCGTTAATTTTTTTTGTTAAGGTGTTTTTAGGTGTTTTATTATTAAGGTGTTTCGGTACAGTTGGCAGAAAACTCAAGAAATTAACACGTAAAACAGATAGGGAATCGAAAAATGATCAGAATTGAATAAAAAATGGAAACAATGCTCGTTATTAGTAAATAAACGGATATAAATTCCCAAAAAATATTCGTCT